>JAAGNO010017021.1:0-40595 GCA_033439905.1 Ceryle rudis | reverse complement strand
TGTAGGGGATTGTGACTTCACAGGTGGACCAGTTGACAGTTGGACACCAGCAGAGCCCTGTTTTTTCCAGGGGATTGGGATTTCACAGGGGGATGAACGGGTGAGGGGACAAGAGCAGGGCCCTGGGTATGGCGGGGGGTCCCGGGTGAGGGACAGGCGGGTGGGCGGGGGGGCGAAATAATAACAACCCAACCAACAAAACACCAACCAACCAAATCAAACAAGCAGCTGATGTTGCTTTGGAAGGATGTGCCTGGCAGGAAAGCAGTTAAAAGAGGCAATGTGAAATTGCATATGATATAGCACAGTGATGCTGCTGCATTATAAATAATGCTGAAGGATGCATTATTTATATGTTTAATATTGGGCTCGCTTATGAAGTAAGTTTCTTTCTCCAGTTTGTCTCCAACAGTAATAGGAAAGCAGGATCACACAGCAGAGCTTGGAAGGAGACATGATCATTCAGGGAAGTTTGAGAGGCAAAACCCTGAGCGATGTGCTCTGTGCAGTTCCTCAGCTTAATAAGCGAGTTGGAAATCTTGGGTTAGAAGCTCAGCTTTCATTCATTTAAACATTAAAAAAAAAAAAACCCAAACCAACCCCCCCCAAAAAAAAAAAAAAAACAAAACAATCTTGGAGGTTTATTTGAGCCGTATCCCAAGTCTGTGTCCTTTAACAGCTGCAGAGCTGGCACGGAAACACTCTCATTTTGGTTTAACACAGTGATAGGACGTGGAGGTGCCAGAATTCTCAGAGAAAGACTCTCTGCCCTGTGTAACTGTTTAAATTGGCTCTTGCCAAAGGGTGGAGCCTGCAGCCCCACCGTGAGCTCCATCTTTTAACACACTCATTTGCTATTCCTGTGTTGAATAAAGCACTTTGCACGCATCCAGGAGAAATACTATTCCTACAAACACCTCTTTCCTTTGCTGCATGAAAAACCACACTAGTAATTTTTAAACAAGCGCTTATACAAGTAAAAGCACAACACAGTCCGGGTGTTATCCCACGGCAGAGCACTAGGCAAAGGCCAGTGCAGTTTTGCTAGCAGTCAAACCTTGTCCTTCAGCCAGAAGTTACCAACTTTGGAGAAAAATTCCTGTAAAAAGGGTTTTATCTGCCCCATATCCTGTACACGTTCAGAGCCTGGAGTGTTCAGTAGGAACCACTGCCAACTGTTATCTGCAGCAACATACGAAGCCGTGAACAGTGGCAGCTGAGGAATGGAGATGGATCCCAGTCATCCATCGCTGTTGGATTTAGCTGAAGTTTGGGTGAACAACCAAAGATGTCTGGGAAAAAAAAAAAGTCAGTTCCAGGAGGTTAGAAACTGCCCTCAGCAGTGCATGCAGAGCTGTTTTAGAAGTTAACGAGTAACAACTCTGTCTATAATCCAGCCGATGCAATCCAGGGCCTCGGGGAAAAATTAAAGCATTCTTGGGTCTCGTTTTTGTTGTTGTTGCTTCAGTCCAGCTTTGCCTCATAAAAGCAAAATAGGGCAGTGCTTGGACCACAGTGCTGACAGTCACATGAGCTCATCACTCCAGCTTTAAGTCTTCCAGTTCTTGCAATTGTAGAAGAAAAAAAAAAAAAAATAATAAAGCTTGAATACTAGAATGGGACAGTGACCCCAAAATATAGCTAGTGGGCTTTTTGGTTTGGTTTTGGTTTGGTTTTTGGTTAGTTTTTTGTAAAGTACATTTCATTAAATCATTCACTCCAAAACCACTGCTTTAGAAACCTGCTTTCACAATCCTATGCTCTGAGGTCCCAGATTATCCAAATTCCTCAGATTACCGCTGAAAATATTGTATAGTTCTGTCACTAACTGGAACACCATCCAAACCCCAACCTTTTAAAACCCATTAAAACAGAGTTCAAAAATAAAGGTGAATGATGGGAAGGACCTGAGATTCTTCTTCAAGATCAAAGGATCTTCTCGGTCCAAATACTCCTTAGGAATCTTTTTAAAGCAGTGCTTAAGTACATCTCCTAACATCTCAGTTCTCTTCTGCAGGGTGTTTGCTGCTTTGTCATCCTCAGCTACGTAAAGTACTTAAGGATAGGATGGTCTCAGTTCAGAGTCCACAATGAAGGGCTCACAGCCTCTTGTCCAGACCTGACTCCTCAGTAACACAGGCAGGGACAGGAATTGGCATTGGCCCATTTACATTGTGAATACTTCCCATTAATGCCTAAACCATACCCCACCTAAACCCAGTGAGATGAGAACTTCTGCTCCTGGACATCTCCAGCTGCACAGAGGAGTTGAAAATGCAGACTGAGACCACCCACCCTCCAGCCTCCACAATGAAACAAGAACAACACTCAGATTGTGTTACAGGTAGCATCACAACACTCGGTTTGCATTTCCACACGATTGACTCCTGTAGCTTGGCATGAGCTAACAGTGCCTTTTCCGTTTAGGTTTTGGAAGAGGGATGCAGAGCTGAGGCTGACTTCTTCCAAGATGTGAAGCTTGCCACTAAGTCAGTTTTCACCTTCAGATTCCATTCGCATCGTGCACTCCATTCATGACCATCCTCAAGCTGAAGATCACCACCTGGTGCAAAAAACTCCAAATATAATCACATAAAGGAACTTAGTTTATGCTAAACAGCCTCTTCCAGATAAACTTCTTCAGCCAAATCTATCCAACGCGGTTGATCCAAGTTCTCCACTTAACTGTGCAATATTAGATATAGTTTAAAGCTGAGAAGCCAAAATAATCCCAAAATTAAAAACCACTTCCCCCATATTCCACTCAGCAGCTGTCACAGAGGAAATGCAAGTGGAATGATTAATTCTTCCAGTCACATTTCTGATGCAAGAGCACCAACCTCTCAGATTTGGGCTTTATTACTGTGTTCTGCCTTCCCAGGCCAATTGTAAGAGTCAAATTTTGACAAATTTCATACTGTGAGGCTTTTAAACAGTCTAATATTGCTTTATTATTTAGAACATCATTTTTCAGTTTTGTTTCCAGCCGTATGTAGCACTGAAGTTTGCATTAATGCACTGCATTATATCATCCTTATCAGACAAGTTTCCTAGGTACAGCTGATTCTCCTTTTTGATTTTCTACAAGAGCTATTAAAAATGCTGACCAAAGAATATAGATTTTCATTAATATTTCCTCTTCTTTTGATCTGTTCCTTTGATTTACCTGACTCTACGATCCAAATAATCAGAGGAGTTCCTGTCTTTCATGCAACAAATGTAATGCCAAAACTTAATCAAACCAAGGTTTTTTAAGGAGGGAAAAGAAAAAAAAAAAAAAAAAAAAAGGCAGTACATTTAAAGAGCTTTTCCTCACCCTGTCTCAACAGATGACTGAGAAAAGCAGGCCTCGGGAAGAGGTACCAGCTAAGTGTCCAACATCAGTAGTGTCATCAGAAGACATTTTCTACTGTATCGGCATGAAATACCTTTCTGCAAACAGCAAAGCTGCTGAGGAGAAGCAACTTGAGATTGAAAGGGAAATAACCTTTTTCTTTCAGCGGTGGAAAACAAGGTGTTGCTCTGGGTTTTTCTCGACGTTGTCTCTCATTTCAGTTCAGTTTTCTCTGCCAGGTTAAGCAGCTGATATGCTCTCAGGACAGCCAGTTGACTGTACACTTGTTTTTCAACTCTGCTTTGGCATAAGGTTGCTGTTCTTATTCCTTTTGGTATTGTTTCTGCACAGGAAGGCAGGAAAATATGTTTCCAGGCTCCTAATATATGTTTGTTTTCCCTTATTGTTGTTCGCTCTGTTTACACAGTGGTTGTTTTTCTTCATCTCTGATGATGAAATTTAAACACTAATAGAAGGAGAGAGATTTCAGGCAGTGGAAAATACAAAGGCAGACACAGTAATGAAGCAAAACAGACTTCATTTTCAGCACTGTTTTCTTGACCCCAAGATGACCAAACAAGTCGTAAGTGTAAGACATGCACTTCTGGAATCAGACCAAACACCTCTTGTTTTTATACTATTTTTACATTAGTGAATGAGGGAACAGATGTGGTTCAGAGGAGTCAAGCCACCCTGGAACACGCTGCAATCACTCCAGTGTCATTAAATCACCATCAGAACAGCTTTGTTTAGGAGTCGTTCAGTTGGTTTCATGTGATTGCTGCTTGAGCCCACCTCTAACCTGCACTTCAAACATCTGGATACTCTGAGAAGAATCAGGGGCTTAGTAATTCACCACCCTCTGTCTCAGAATCAGAACTACTAGTGGGGGCCCTTGAAGAAAAGAATACCTGCAGGGTGGTGAAAGCAGCTATTTGCAAGGGGCAGACTTATCTGTGCATGAAAATAGACATTGGTAGATATATTTCTGTATCTGTATGTGCCCAGTTGTCCCTCTTCCACATTTCCAGTATTCACCTGTGACACCATAATTTGTATATGCAAAGACTGGGGGATATCTGTATAAGCCAAAGTAGAGGGTATGGTGACTAACACAGAAGTTTGGGTGACGTATATAAAGAAATAAAGGAAATCAGCAGCTTCTCAAAAAAGGGCCAGAAGGACTTCCAGACAGACAGAAAGATGAACAAACCATCTCTTGATAACCTGGGAGAAGTCTCTTCCTCCTTTCTTATTTTTAAGCAAAGACATTCATATGCACATAAAAGAATAAAATACATAGATCTGAAGGCTCTTAATCCTCCCACATGGTTGCCACATCACCCCTTTCAGTGAAAGGCTTGAAACCTCATCCTTCAAGCAAATGCACTTATTTTCTTGATAGAAAAGGACTCCAGGCCTTTCCTGTGCCAGGTTCCCCTCCAGGAGAAGAAAGCTGGCATCATTCATCATCCCTCCGTGCCCCTCTCACAGAGCTGCTTGCTGCTCCAGTTACATTAGAACTACACCTGGGATCCTCCTTATAGGACAAGAACACCACAACAGTCGTCATTTCACTCAGCATCCTCCATATCCTTTGCTCCTACAAAAGACGACCTCATCTCAGACCAATTCCAACTGTTTTCCACAGTGATAAAATTCCCATACCTAATACCATATGGTCAGAACCAGGTTTGAGCAGGAATAACCTGAAGCCTAAAACCACAGAAGGGGACCCACATGACTGGATGACTTCACAGTAACTTATACTGGTCTGGGACCTTCCCTCAACTCTTATTTTTGCCATATTTAACACAGCTTTAGGTCTGAAAACAGGAGCAGCTTTTCATCTCCCATTAAAACTAAGCAAGAATGAGCCCACAGGATATTGTGAAGATGTCCAGAAAACATCCCTAAACTGTCAGTAAAATTCTAGGAATCAATGGCCAGCTCAGGAAGGCACAGAAGGAAGCATAAAAGAAAAATACTCCTCTGAGCATACCATTATTGTTAAATATCACCATTCCAAATGTAAGAGATAAATTTTCAAGTGTTACAGCAGGTCTCAGAACCCTATTAATAGAAATTAGAGAGAAGTCTAATAGAAAAAGACAGAGAGGAAGCCATTCTCTCCACTGCTCCCTGGGGAAGGTGAGAAGAGACTGAAAGATGACACTTTATCTCTTCTAATTCCCGCAGGACCCATAATCACAGCATTCATTCAGCAAATAATAATAATAAATATGGTCTGAAGTGACTCCAGCTATTTCAGCTTTAATAAATGGCTTGAAATAGGGGCAAATTCAGATACAGAGAGCATCTTTTCAATAAAATCTGATAGGGTTATTAATAACATTAATGGAGTACCACACCGTCTCCATTTTGTTAATAGTTGCCTTATTCTCCCCCAGTCTGTTCCCCACTCCTGTGCACAGACACAGAGAAACACACACGCTTTTCCCTCCAGTGATGACAAATTCAGACTGTCAGCTTTCTGCTGGCAATGCATCCCAAGAATTAGTCAAATTTGACATGATTTTATTGTTTTATGGGAACTGCCAACAGGGATTTTTCTGCCTGAAGTACATTTATATCCCAGTTCAAATCAGATCCTGGCTTAGTTCAGGACACAAAGAGGATAAGCCAGGAAACCTGCAGCTCCTCAAGGACAAAAACAAACAAAAAAGTTATGACCATGATGGGATGCTTAGAGCCCTACTCCAGGGAAATGTGCCTTTGTTTCCACTTGTCCCTTATTCTCAGGACAGCTTTACCTTCCAGTTTATGGTTCCCCTATTAGGGAGCCAATCCCAGTGTACGACCACAATATTTCAGCTGCTGGTCCCAAACCAGACTTTTAAACACAACTGGAAGTCCTTGCACACAGTTTTAGAAGAGCTAAAAATCTGTCTGCAAAAGAACGAGTGCAAGCAGGTATATGCACCTCATCTGTTCAGTTTTATCCCAAAGGGATATTCAAGAAAGGCTCTTTGGGGGGGTCCTCCCCCTACTTTCCCCCGCCCCGTTCCCCTTTTTTTTTTAAATAAACCGTGACCTCACTCCTACTGTACTCCATGAAAAAACACCTACTGGCTCCAGTTGTACAGGACCAAATCTTAACTGAGGGCTCCTGATAATTTAAAATTCACCCTCATTTATCCCATTTCACATCAGCCTTTAGCAGCATTTTCCAAATGTCACATTTTTACAGACTTAATGAGATTTAAAAAAAAAAATAAAAATAAAAAAAATGTTCTTTTCCCTTTGCATTTCATGCTTTCAGCTGTGACTTCCATTAAATGATTTTGGTTGGCAAACAAGATGGCTATATGATTAAAGAAAAAAATGCATCTCATTTTCCTAAGCCCCATATATAGATGCAGGGAAGAAGCAGCGAGAGCCAAAGTGTTTTACATCACAGTACTTCCCTTACAGGGAGACAAAAAAAGAAAAGAAGAGAAATAGAATTACAGAGTTGCAGAGAAATGAAATGTTTGAACAGAAAATAATTTCCCTAACTTGTAGCCTGCAGGCATAACCTGTCATAACTCTGCATGAATTGAACAGTCAGGGAGTTCAAGTTTTCTGCAGCTTGCCATAAACTAATATGCTCCGTCATATCATCCTCAGGAGACAAGGATTTGAAGGAGCCACTGTATTTAGAACAACAAAAGTAATTCTGTGGTTTAATAGAATTAGAGGGAACCATCAGAAGCCCAACACAACCCAGTGCAGACAGAGACTAGATGGAAGGTGACCAAACAAAAAAATAATCCCAATCCCTCTGCCACACCAAAGACATGGGAGGCAAGTGGTAATTTTGTTCTAAGGTCTTCTAGAGACCGTGGGTTTATGAGTTCATATCATACAACAGTTCCACTGGTTTACATACATATACCCAGAATGGTGCAAGGGCAAATTTCCACTTGAAACAGGGAGCATCATACTGTGATACTGTGAGGCTCACAGTAAGGTGGGTCAGCCTCCAAGGCTGCTGTAGGAGAAGAGTGCCCCAGAGCACACATTACTTTCTGAAAGGTAGGGTAAAAGTGCTAAGAAGAAAAACACTGAAGGAAGAAAAGCTACTTCTAAATTTGTACAGAACAGACAAGAGTAATTCTCTTCTAACCTTTATATCTGCGGTCTCTTCTCCATCTTTACAGGTCTACTCACGTCTGAAATCAATGCACAAAGCACGCTATGGTGCAGGTCCTAGAGGCTATTCCACAAACAAGACAACTGAAAAAAGAAGTGTTTTCCTGAGATATTCTCAGTCCTCCAGCCTCTTCAGGACCATATATATACAGTGGAGGAGACACAATCCTAAATACTGCAATCCATCAGAACTGGGCGAAAAAAAAAATGAAGCACCTCCAAATGGTGGGAGGAGACATGTTAAGCATTCTCAGTTCAAAAGTCCCTCTCCTTCACTTCTCCCCTATATTACACTATGAAAAGTTCCCCATAGAGAGGTCTTTACTGGGAAACCCCTAGAAGGAAGTCATAGCTGTCCTGATGCCCGATCTTCTCATTGTCTTAATTGACTCCTTTTGCTCTTCCCACACTTCCATAATACAAATACCCTCTCTTGGGATTTGTTCGAAGGTAGCACAGTTCAAATCTCAAAATACTACAGATATTCCAGACCCTTGAGAGATCCAAGTGCTTCCCCCAAATCTGTAGCCTTCTCTATGATGCTTGCCCAAGCACCCTTCCTAATTAAGTTCCTGGCAATGTCCCTCCCTTCAGTTAGAGCAGTCAGACCCTTTGACCCTACTTCAGAGAAACTGAAAAAGTTATCCTCTTCCCCTGGCAAGATCTCCATTGTCCTCAGTGCACTTCCTGGAGGTTTCTCTTCACCTCTTTCCTACCAGGGTTTTGTGACCCTGCACTCTTTCAGGTCCCTCTGTTACCCTCCTGGAGCAACAAATCTCTGCCATCCCTGCCCCAAACTCAGAAGGATCCTCCTCAGAAAGAATTAAAGTCTTTCCCCATGCAAGAACTCACTCTGACAGTAGACTCTCTGCTGTGGGGAGAGCCCACACTGCTATCCTCCTGACCCAAGCATAAGCATGGCAGATGCCTCCAACACTTCAAACTCTTTCCTATATTGTGACCTCCACAGGTGCTCATCACTGGACACTGCATGAGATACAATCTGCAATACAGAACAGTGCCTCTGGCACACTTGATTGCATCTTCTCTGTGTGGGAGAACAGGTATGCAGCTCCGAGTTACCTATAACTCACAAGGGCTTCCACTGCTCATCTCCACAGGGTAAGGTGATTAACTTCATGGTTTTCCTGTGAGGTAATGTTCAAGTTAGCAGCTGGGACAATTTTCAGAAGGTGAGAGGAAAGTCTTAAGTAGACCTGTCAACTGCACCCAGACTTTCCAAAACCCCGCCTAGCATCCTACCACTGGATTTCATTTTCTCTCCAGGAAGACTGTTTCCTCAGAAACCAGCTTTCAAAGGAAAGACCGAAACAGAGAAAGCAAAAGCAGCTGCTTGCACACACACAGAGCAAACTACTATCCAAACAACTGCCCCACAACTTACTTCAGTGCTTGCTTTACCCATTTACCCCTCTGAACAAAGAGACAACACCCACGACGTGACCTGCTCAGCAGCAGGGGCTTCTCCAAAGCACTCCGTCTGACCTCAGTGTAATGAACAGAATTAATATGGCAAAGCCTCTAACACGGCACCACTTCCCAGCAGCACAGCCACAGCCTCTAATTGATTAGTCCATAAAAGTCTGTGCACTAAATTGAAAGGAGCTGCACTAATTCTCTTTTATGTTAAATTTCTGTCTTTCTCCTTTATCGAATCCTTCGTCGAATGTCCCTTCTGCTGCCTATTGTGGGCTTGCTCTGGGCCTGTTTTCCTCTTGCCCAGATTAAGTACCTAATCAAAATCTTGTCTCCCTTAATGGTATAAAATTGAAAGATAGATATTGCACTTTACACAGCTGATTAAACACTAGAATGTGGCTAAATGCTTTACAGGGCTTGTTACATTAACTAACTCTGTCATCTGCCAGCTATCTTATAATTGCATATGCTCATGTTGCCACTGGTGAAGCCAAGGTAAGATCTCTTTTCCCTCCATTACCCCTTTCCACTCTCCCTCCCTTCATGTTGCTACCCACCAGCTGCATGTCAGACAGGAGCAAAGAACTACCCTCTAACAACCACCCAAAGAAAAACTGTCCGATGCTGGTTGCCTATTATTTTCTCTTCTATGTACAACTGTCAGTCACTGGTTTTTGACCACCTACAATAGCTAATGTGATAGAAACAGAGTAAATCCTCAGAGAAATTTTTTCAGAAGGAAGTAGGAACAATCCTGCCCACACTTGTCGTCTTCATAGTTACGATGGTAGATACCTTGATCCAGAATTCTGAAGAACTCAAGGACACAAGGAAAAAAAAAATGCTTACACTAACTTGTGTAAGAAAATATATCAAATAGTCTGAAATTCCCATTGGCTTGTCAAAGCATGATCTGATGTAGGTATCTGATGTTGGCTTTTTCCTTACACTGTAATAATAATGATGCAGATGGACTTTCTGGAAGACTTACAAGTCTATCCCAGCTGATTTGCTTTTCAGAGGAGAGTTTCACCTTCTGCAAGTTATTCAGAGAGAACGAGCCCTAAATACAACCTTCGACTGGAGTGCTTCAAGGTAAAAACAAACAAACCCAAAAGGCTTTACCAGAAAATCCTTTGGAAGAAAGAAAAGCGTTAGAGAAATTTTTTTTTAATGTTGTTAGGAATTATTAACTATTGAAACATTAATCAGCGTCCATGTTTTGTTTAAAGATACAAACCACATTGCCAAATGTTCTGCAAGTAAGATTTGTCTTCTTTGTCACCCACAGAGCCAGTGATTTTAGAAAAAGATCTGCTCCTTTGCACAAACGCAAATATTTCTGTATTTATTGCTTTAAAGTAATTGCCAAAACATTCTTCCCTTTTAATACAGAAAATAGACTACATGTTACACCCAGACTGTAAAACGTGGACAGCTGGTTTGGCTCACGTGCATTTCCTCCTGACCCCGATATTTTACAGAGAATCTATTTGTTAAGCAATAAAATAACATGTCGTCCATTTTTGGTCCTATATTACCCTAAAAATCTTTTTTTCTTATTCCCAAATTCCTCTGCAAGAGGTGTTCGAAGTGACTGTTTCTTTCCAATTCTGCACCTACAAAAACTGGCATCCAGCCAGGCAAAGAGGTTCTGTCTGTCCCCAGGGGAGTCAGTCCAGCTCCACGGGACTGCCTTCACAGCCAACTAATAACACTAACACTAGGCTTGGCCCTAAAAATGCCCAAAGGTCCAATTTTCTTCCGATGAACTAAGCAGCAAAGGTTTACTGGGTGGGTCCTCTCTCTCCAGTTTACATGGTAGCTAAATCAAGTTGAGCTGAAGCAGACATTACAGTTCTGCTGGCAATTAATAATCGATTAATTCTTTTCTTATCCCAGAAGGATTCTGCACCCTCTCATCTTCCATTCTTCAGCTCTGCATAGAAACCACACAAATTAGTTCATCATACCATTGTTAATGGTTCATAAAAGCTTACTAGAGGCTATTATGAAAGCTTTACTAAGTGCTTGGGTTTAAATATTCATAAAGGCACAATATATATTTTAATAAGACATGTTGCAAGTTACAAAATTGGCCCCTGAACTAAACATTAAGATCCAGGAAATATTCAGCTGGAAGAACGAGACTGGATATCCACAGAAGAAAGGTACCCACAACTCTCTCCTAATCTGCCTTTTTTGTGACTGACGAGGTAACCTTGTCAAATTCTTTTGCCTGCGGTTTCCCCCTTTTCTTTGGTTTAACATACCGATTCCAAACTCTCTTCTGCCATTTCAGGAGGAGGAGAATGATTCCCCTTGATACGAAGGCTAGTATGCACTAGTAGATAGAAGAATTGATTTGACAGTTTTCAAGGAAAAGCAATCATTTAATTTAACGTCAACACGCAGGTAGCAAAAGGAGGTGGAAGTTTATCCACGTCTCGGACAGCGCAAAGACCACATCAAGCTGATCATTCTATATGGACAATTCTTTCCCAGCAAGCGCTTTCTAACAGAAAAATTAGTGGGTTTGTGACCTGCCACACTATTTTCTACTGCTGAGTTTTGAGTTGGACCCACAAGTTAGAATGGATCATGAAAGCAAGACCAAAGAGTTTGGCAATTTTGTCCTAATGCTTAGTGGCCACTTGGCCAAAGCCACATTCACTTGGCAGTCCTGCAATTCAGCACAACTGTCAACGCCCCTCCAGCTGAGGTAGAGCAATGGAACTACAGCAGCGAGATGGGAAGCAGACTTACAGAAGTACAGAAAGAGGAACAAAGCCAGGCGTAGTTATAACCAATGCCATCAATCTCTCACTTTCAGGATCAGAATCACAACCTAATATATTAAATCCTTTTATAAGTATAAATCCCAACACTATTTCTACATTGAAGCCTACCGGGGAGCCATGAAATCCCCATAATGTACTCTCCAGCAGGAGAGCACCACCTGTACCAGTGTGCAACCAGAAATGTTCCATTTCACAAGGCTGACCTGATGAGGTGCTAAGCATTACTGATGGGGTGACTTACCGATACCACAGCAGCATCATGATGCTGAACAATACTCCTGCTGCTGGCAAGCCAGAACAGTGCTGTTGTGCCCTGCTACATGCTGGTCTGGGTGGTCTAACCCAGCCCCACTCCACACCCCTCAGCCCCAATTCTGATTGTCTTTCCAGAGCCTGAGACAGTTTATCTGCATAACTCTGCTACTCTTGCAGTGGAAGGAGAAGGATGGGCTGAACTGCACACTCAACTTCCCACATAAGCCCTTTCTCCTATAAGGGAGTTCAGAGATGTACAGCTTGTGGGGTCTGAAGGGGATGGGATGGGTGGCAAACAGCACTGGGGTAGAAGTTTCCATACACCGGGGAAGAGAGAGGGGAAAGTGACCGAGCAAGTCCTAACTCCTATTCAGAATTCTCCACTCTTTCTTTTTTACAAATGGTTTTCCACTACAGGAATATTTGGAGACACTGATACTTTGAGAATCACAAAAGATCCAAACAGCATCACTTGTTAGTGTTGACCTCGTGCACTATGTGGAGAGGTGCTCTCACCTAACAAGGCAGCAGTTAGCAGGATCTATCTATCAACTTGCATCCTGGCGTCTCTTTTCTTCCAAGGCCCTTCCAAGAGTGAGGGACAAACTGGGCACAAATATCACAAAAAGGAGTCAGAGTGAAAAGCCAGAGAAGAAAAGGAACCACAAGCATTTTCAACTGAAAAGTCACCATGAGCTATCAGTGACGCCTGGAAATATCTCACCAGCAGGACCTGAATGAGCTTTAACAGCTCAACTGGATGAGCAGCCTGATATACCCTTCTGAGATGCTTTCTATTTTTATTTATAAGAAAACAAAAAATATGAGAAAACCTAGCATGCTCAGAAAGAATAAAATGATTCTGTAACTTCAAAACCCTGCATCTTGTTAGCTGATCCTCACTTCAACTCCCCTTCTGTGTCTCCCCAGGGACTGTTTGATTAAATGTGAATAAAAAGTATCCATTCCCTTTTGAACTACATTAACAGTGACCTGAATCTGACCCCACAGTCCTGACAGCAATTGCTTGTCAATGAATCATTATCCATCTCTAAATACAATTTCACGTTCTTTCCAAACTTCTTTGATAAAACAGAGATGCGAAAAAATACTATTATAATACCTTTCATATAATCAGATTTTAGATCTCAGGGCAGCCCGGTAGCAAGGCAGAAACATCCTTAGAGCAAGTGATTCAAGTGACTCCTCTCGGCTAGCGTCAGAGCTTTGCTCAAGTGGAAATGAAGGGTCACGTTGCAGGTTTAGAGGTGTTGCACCCAACACTCCCTCTTTACACACTGAAACAAGACCTAGTTTTCGAGGTCCTGAATGAACTTGACAACTTGCCTGTAGTAGGGGAACAACAGATAACTACTTGTCTTAAAGCAATTTACACAATCACACTTAAAGTATAAAAGGGCTAGGCTACACTACCCCAAACTGTGACATTTACCTTAAAGTTTCAGAGAGATCTCTTGATAAGTGAGGCAGCAACCTGGTCAGGCTGGAACATTCCTGGTCATAAACCCCAGCTCATCAAAGGCAGTTTACTTTGCAAGGAGTTTCCACTGCTGAGCAGTTAAAGTGAATTGTTTTCATGATCCATATTACAGCAGCAGTTAAATGCCAAAGAGCAACAGTATTATTTTATAAGCCACAATTGAAAGCTAGCTGACTGACAAGATAAAAAAGGCCAGATAGCCAGATGAATGACTAGCAAAGACATCCTTCCATTTCAGGACACTACACCTCAGAAAGGTAAAAGGCAGCAGCTAGATCCATAGCCTAAAAAACAACCAAACAAAAAATGATGTAAAGCTGGATGAGCAGCTCCACCACTGAGCTACACATCCAACTCCGTAACCTGAACACACTTCCATTTGTTGGGCTGGATGGTGGTCCGCTTCTGATCCTACATTATTGAAATCACAGACACAACTTGCAAAGGCTTGGCCCTTGCTGGTCCCTGCATTGCAGGACAGGAGGGCACTAGACAAACAGAAGGACGCACACAGGGAAAGGGAGATGCTTTGGTGTGGATCTGCAGAGTCACGGCTCGGGTGATACAGGCCTGTCTCTGGAAGCCAGAGAAGGCAATCGTCAGCCTTGTCTTTACTCCACTACCTTCACCGACGCTTCCTGTGCACCCGCTGATGAATCAGTAGATGAATAGGATTCATTTCAGTCCAATTACTCAACTCAGAAGTTACCTGGAGTTCTTATGGGGAACATCAATAGCACTGCAAAGCTGTTTGCCATTAAGATCAAAAACACTACCAAGACTGAGCTCTCTGTGTTCCAGATCCAAAAGTAAAAGACATTTGTGCTGCATCAGACGATGAGAGGGAGAACAAACGCTCCTTTCACACTCTTCCAACATCACTTAATCTCACTGACCTCAAAAAATTAATCCTAATCTGTCTCTCTTTCTCATCCTGGACATTGTCTCAGAAGTACATTGGCCACCACAGAGTTTACCAATAATATGTAATTATAGTTTGGTCCATATATTAAAATGAAAATTGACAAGGCTACAGAACACTGAAGATTTGCAAGTTGTCATCATTTTATTTTCAGGGTAGATTCCATCTAGATTTCAATTTTAGGAAATCCTTTAAATTTAGAATAGTTTGGACATAAGATTCTCTCTCTGGTCCATCCATAAATGCAAAATCACTCAAAAATAAATAAATAAATAATGTATATAATCAGAATTTAGTCATAATGAATTCAATCCCTTCTACTGTAAAAGGGAAGTTCTGCTTGCAGGCATAGTTTGGGTCTTGTTTTTAAATGCAGAGAATAGTAGAATAGATGCAACGTTTATGAATTATTGAAACCTGCACAAGGATTTCTTTTCCTCTTCCACAGCTTCTTGTTTAAACCATGTTCATTGTTGAAGGCTCTGGGGATGACTGACATTTAACATATCTCTGTCATGCTTCCGTACCCCCCGAATGCCTGACATGGGAGAGAGAACAACCACACATACACACAGGCGTATGCAGGGTCCAACCACTCCAACCTATTGCTTTTCTCCTCACTCCACACATTCCTTGAACCAAGTTTCTTGCAAAGAGCAGAGAGAAACACTGCCATCTGGAAGAGCATCCCAATTATCATCACTTTGTTACGTGAATAAGAACCTTTTCACACGTTGTAAGCAACAGATATTAGGAATTGACAACATTTAAGAAAAAAAAAAAGTAGTAATATCTATATTTTGTAGAGGCTTTGGTGGTAAAGGGATCAGTTTTAGTGTAATGATACTATATTTTCTTGAGAAAAAAAGTGCAGGGATGTATATTTAGGAATAAAGCTTTATAGACGTGCAACCTGAAAACATTTGAGCATCACATCACATACCAATCTTGAGCTCACAAAGTGAACCCCCCCAGAGCTCAGGCTGGCAGTGTTAGCTGCTTCATTATTCCCCGGGCATTTACAACATCAGCTGCTATTTGAAATCTATTTCATATTTTCACAGGGAACAACAATAACAACAACAGTCTAGGCAGAAATTAATCACACTTTCTAATACTGAAAATTTTGAACTGATGGTGAATTCACTACTAGCAGCACCACAGCAATGACGGGCTGAGCATAAATGCTGGACAAGGTTCCAGGTGGAGCAACTGATAGAAGTAAAGGGAAAACAGTTAAGTGTGGGACCTTCTGTTCAAAACTGCAGTTCTTTACCCCCAGCACCCACTACATCAGACACTCTAGTAAGAAAATATCACCTTCCATGATAAAACCTGCCTCGCGCTGAACACCACAGAAAGGAGGAGGGCAAGAAACCCACAACAGCAGCATTTCTAGCAGTGATAGAAGTTCCCAGAAAGTAATTTAACAGGTTTAGGAGTTTGAGCCTAATTCAGAGTACTTGAGACATTGAGGCATTACAAGCAACAAAAAACAATCTGCAAAAAGTTGGGCCACATTGGACTTGTCTACATCAGTACATCCCTAGCTAATGTGTCAATGATGCAAAGCTTCCTAAAAAAACTTAACGTTAACCATTTCACTGTACACCCAATACATCCACAGTGTGCCTGCTTCAATCCTAGTGCAGGAATTATGCCACAGAGTCTGTTAAAGTTAGTGGCAAACCACATATTAATGTACATGTGCCTTCAATCAGACCATAAAAAAAAAAAAAAAGGCTTGAAAGTTTGCATTGAGAAACAAAGAAATGTAAGAATCAAAATTAAATCCAAAGGCAACAGGAGAGGAAATGCTTGTGAACCACTGCAGCTTTTGTGCTCCACCAGCCAAGTGTGTGCTTCTGCTGCCAGGAACAAACACAGAATCATAGAATGGTTTGGCTTGGAAGGCATCTTAAAGATCATCTAGCTCCATGCCCCCTGCCATGGGCAGGGACACCTTCTACTAGACCAGGTTGCACAAAGCCCCATCTAACCTGGCCTTGAACATATTCACCACTGTCAGAGGGAGTTGGTACCTATTTTTTTTTCCCCCCTCAAAAAAAAACCAAACCAAACATAAAAGCACAGAATACCCAAATACCAAATAGCAGGGAGAGGGGAAGCACAACCTTAAGCAAAGAAGAGAAATCAGATTTTTTGTTAAATCAAAACAGGAAGCAAAAATCTTCCCGTATCTTTTCTCTAAGAAAGTTCCTGTATGCTGACCTACCCATAGCTCAGCTTTACAGTTCCGACACCCATACAGCTCTGGCACTGAGACTGATGGGATGGTCGGGGTTTCTACCGGCTGTGTTGAGTTCCACATTAGCTACTGAAAACAGACCGTGTGAATCCTGGATGAAGAGATAAGAACTACAGCTCCAACCCTCTTGTGTTCTGCAGCACGGTGTCACGGCCTTCATTGAGACATCAAATCAAGAATAAATTCTCTATTGGGTTGCAGAATATTTTGTCTAGCTGAAATATTTTCAGAGACATCAGCTTTCTTGACAGCTATTTTTAGAAGTACTCAAAACTATTAGTTCACCAAAAGGATAACACTCTCAAATCTATTCGCAAGCTTATTGCAGTACCCCAAGAGCTTCACCCCTCTGTGTAATCAAGCTCCCTAACGTAATGGATACAAACAGGTTTTGCTGCTTTTCTACATCCAGAAATCTTCCTTTTCCCTTTCTTATTTCTCCTTCCTAATCATCACAAATCCATCTCTGTATGTGAACACACTTTATCGCCATATTATCTGTGGCAAACAGCACTAAAACAAAACACAACTGCCTTGCAAATGAGAAATGGAAAAAAATCTGCATTGGTTTTAATGAACTTGAATGCATCTGACGTGTTCATTGCATAAGTGCAATTACTTAATTGTTCACAAGAGAGGTTTAACAGAGAACATGCCTGTACTAAAAAGATGGGCTTAATGTTTGAGAATACTGGGTATTCCTATGTGAAATTCTTTCCAGTCTCCCCCAAAGATACTACTACATTTAAGTGTTATTTTAATTGACTTCACTTTCTCCCCTGTTAAGAGCACTGGTTTTTTTAAAAATAAAATAAAATCCATCACCATTCTTATGCAAGTTTAAACTGCTGCCAGAAAGCTTTTGTTTTCCTCTATTTATTAATAAGCTACCCCTTTAAATCCACTCTGCTGTGCTCTACAAATTGTAAAGAGCATACAAATGAGAGACAAAGCAGCTGCCAAATGCGTAAGTAAAGCTTGGCCTGGCCAGCAATAAGCAAACACTATTTAATCCTCCTTAACACTTTGCAGTCTATGCAAAAAATATTTATGGGAGCAGCATCGAACCCAAGATTTATCAGATAAAGTTTTGATAGTTGAAGAAGAGAAATGCAGAAGAGATCACTATTTTTCTTAGCCAACTTACTCTACTTATAAGTTGATAGGGACTGTTGATCAAGAATTTTCAATCAAGTTTTTTTCCCCATCACAAACCAGAAATTTGGGAGAACCAATTCCATTTAGAAAAGCAATTATTTTCAGAGTAGCCTCATCAACACAGACTTCCAACACTTGACGAAAAAAAATAAGTAACCTGATGCAAATTTTAGCCAGTCAAGTATGTTTTAAAATGGTTTCTTGTGCAACTGTACCCTGGCCATCTTGTGCAAATTCTCAGGCTGGAGCAGCCTGGTGATCTTCAGCCCATTTACTGCATGTTTTTTCTTCTGATGAAGACTCCTATATGAAAAAGGCTACTTGGTTACCTTACAAAAAACTAAATACAGAGTGCAAAGAAAACTAGCATCAGTCTACCTCTAAGGATACAAGTGATTTCATCAGACATGCCAAGGAATTCCATACTTGGAAAAGTGTTCCCCATCAAAGTAGTGGGGTCTGATGCCTGTCCCTCCTCCAAGCATCTTCTACCAGCTCTCGTCAACGCTAGGCACAGCTCACAAACCCAGAATGCCTCACCAGACAGAACCAGTTATTCTTCCCAGCCAGCTCAAGTAAAGCATTTGTGTTACAGCCCAATTCTTTACCACAGTTTTTCTTCTAAACAGAGAAATTTTTGAAAGCTATTGCTTTCAACAGGGAGGGGAAAAAAAAAAAAAAGAATAAAAGAACAGTCCCTGAACCAGAATACAGCCAAGAGTCATTCACAGAGCAGAACAGCAAAAAAAGGGAAACAAACCATCACAACAATGCCACAATCCTGCTGCCCCCAGATTCTGCCCCCCTCACCCCCACCTTATCTGCATAAGCAATCTGCATGAGATGTTGTGCATTACTGTGCTACTTATAGACCTACTAAGAATTCCTGTTCTATTTTGGTTGGGTTTTGCAAGGTCCCGTGAAATTTAACTGTCTTAAAATCCACAGCAAGCACTGCATTGTCAGAAAGTATTCATTTCATGGAATTGCCACAAAAGGAAAGTATTTGTAGCAATCTTGTTGACCAACTTGAATAATTGAGAGGGGGAAAATCCAATTGTGGCCCCACCTGCTGTTGACAAGTAACCTGTGGACATCTCCCCTGGACCTCAGCTCTTATTTTACAAGGACCCACATACGATTCAGAGCAATCCCTCACAGGTCACGTGACTTTTGGGAACAGTTTCTATTACTGACTCCTAGTGTTGCATATGACACATTGTCCCTGCTTCAAATGGAACCTTGTCAGCAGGAGAATTACAGCCAGTGTCTGATGAGCAGAAAACACTCCTGTCTGTCCGTGAATAGCCACTGCTGGCAGAGAGGAACATGTCTTTGTATGTCCAAGAGCCACCCAAGACCCTGCATCAACAAAATTCTATTTCAGTCTTTTCCAGAAGAGATAAAAGTAAGCACTGAAGTAAGAAATTTTGAATACTTCTGTTCCTGGGAGAAGGTGGGGTGGGTCCAATTGGAGATTTCCTCGAGAATGCAGCTGTCAGACATCACCACACACCTACTGTCCATCAAAAACCACACCATCAGACATCCTCAAAGCATGAGAATTTAGATGCTAAAAATCACTTGTCAGCTGACTATTTGGTCTCAGATTGGTGTCTGTGGTTGGATCTCTCTTCACACAATAATTTTCATCCTAATTAAGACTTCTGCTTGAATCCCCAATACAAATAAAATTAATTTGTAAAGAGTAAATAGAAGAACAAATCACAGACCAACTGCAGAGTCTTTTGGAGCCTGCGAGACTGTCTGCAGAAGGCTTCTTGCAGATCCTCTCAGCCAGCTCTAATCATTTATTTAAAAAGAGACTAACAGAATAGTCTGTCCTGGAGGATGAAAGCATATGTTAGTCTCGGCACAGATTCCTTTAGGAGGGAAGTGTAATTGTCACATTCAGCGTTACTGTAACTCAGACTTACTCTTTCATTTTCTTGCAATACAAAGTGTATATAAGTAATTTGACTGCACAAAACGCAGCCCTCCCACTGACCTGTCATTGAGTCAAGTCAAAGTCAGATGGACAAAGGACAGTCCATATCAGCCCCAGCACAGGGTGCGGGTCACAGTGTGTCCCATCTACAGACTAACAGACCTTGCGGTTTCTTGGGTTGGGTTGGGGTTTGGTTTGATGTTACGTTGTAGTGGTGGTGTTAGGGTTTTTTCTTCAAACCAAAGAGACCGTACCATAGCACAAAATAGGTGAGAGTACCATACTCGACTAACTGGCAGCAGTTCTGGGAAATCCAGGGATTGCGTTGATATCTGTCAAGTCCAGAGTGATCACATCTGTATACCTGTCCACATGCTTCTGATACCTCCTGGGCTGAGTCCCAGGCAGTGGTCAACAGTCATGATGGTGTAAACCTCACATATAGATACGAGAGGCTTTCGTAGTTCACAGAAAGCAAGAGAGAGATACATCCCTGAAGCAACCCAGAAAACTCTGTAAAATGAAAGAAATGCCATCTTTCTGTGCTACAGGAGGACCTCAGCCCTGCAAATAAATTACTTTGAAAAAGATTTACTGAACTAGCAACTCAACATAAGCTCCCAGCACAGTGTTGTGACAGAACCAGCTCATGTTGGTTTTAGAGGTGTAAACAAGAGGAATAGTAAGTAGGATTGATGAAGTGATTACACTTTTATTTATGACATTGGTGAGACCAATAAAAGGCATACAAAGCACAGTTGCAGCGTCACAACTTTCTAAAGAGTGCTGAGATTCTGAGCAATTTGGGGAGGGGAATAACTGAGATCTCAATGAGAGCTGAAAGAGCTTAATCTATTTAGCCTATCAACAAAGATTGAGAGGTAACTTGATTAGTGTATAAGTACCTTCATGGGGAGAAAACAAAGGGTATTAAACGGCTCATTAATCTATCAGAGAGAGGCATAACAAAAACCAATGTCTGGAAACTGAAGCTGGGCTGATTTAAATTAAAAACCAGGCACAGTTTTTCCTATTTATTTTTAAATTTTGTTTACACTGGGAGGTGTTCTCCAGCTTTTGCCATATTCAAATCAAAAACCACATGCTTTATGGAATATCTGGAATCCTATTCTAGACAGACAAGTTACACTGTAGTTAAGCACAGAAGTTATTGGGATCGATACTGTGGTAATCAGGCTAAATGCAATGGTCTATGATATCCAGCAAGTCAGAGGGACAATCTAGAGATCCCGCATGGCCTCAAACTCCATAAATCTACGGACTCTGAAAAAGCCATCTCTCTGCCTCTTAAGAAATCCACTCGTTCTGATTTTCCACCCACATCGAGTCACTGCTGAAACTCCCACATGTTACAACAGGGCTGTTCAAGAGATTGGACTAAAATCCAATGCCAAGTTGAACCATGTACCGAGGCATAACCAAAGAGCTAATTTATTTTGCTTGCTTTAGAAAAAAAAAAAAAAAAAAAAAAAGGGTTTTGCACTCATGAGGAATATTAGATTGATGACACTGATAAACTGTCTTGGGGGTGGGTGGTAGGAGTGGGGAAAGTAGGAATTTTAAATGGTTCAAGCACACAAAGTACCTCATCCAACAAGATGCCTGAAGGAGTATTCTGTAAATTAAAGAGTGCAGTTCATCATGCACATTTGTTCTGCCCCAGCCTTGCAATTCATATCAAGAAAAAGGGTTTTAGTAAGCAGTCGTGTATTTACCAATGCAGATTCATAGAACTCATCTTTGAGTTATTCAAAAGCTTTTCAGAAATATGATCAATACATTTGGAATGAGAGGGGGCGAAAAAAAAAGAAAGAAAGGGTGACAGAAATAGCACATAACTTTTCAAACTCTCTAGATATATTACACAACAGAAGGTTTTCACTCACTGGAGCTAAATTAAAACTGCATAAACAAAGTATTTTGTTTGGCTCCACATTTCCAATAATTTAATAACCTATTTTGGCATGAAAATCATCTTTGTAATCTTAAAATTCAGCCACCACACTGAAAATTCACTCACTCACACCTCTCTGTGGTACTGGGATTGTCTGCATGAAGAATGTTAACGCTGCAGACAGGATATCAAATGACGAGTCTCCTGTTCAGAGACAAGAACAGCACAGACCATTTGCACAGCCCATCAGATAACGCTTCTGGTGATTAGGGGTTCAGAGCAGTGCTGAAGATGTGAAGATGTCTCAACTTTCTCCCAAGCCCTGGCGCTGGTCCTCCAGACCATGCACCACGGTCCATTTGAAGCCAAGGTGCAAGCAGTAGGTGCTTCCTGTCCCCCATCCTTCCTCGCTGCATCCTTCTGGGATTATGAAATGTTTGCTTTCAAAGAAGAGGGCTCAGTTCACCCACAATATCAGTGGAGACTTCAGTTTTCCCTTCCCGTACACGCATGCCCTTGTGAATGAAAAGCAGCATGAATGAAGCCAGCTTTGTCCGCACTTGCGCTGTAGATATGCACAAACTCCAGGAAGCCAAGGCTTAATTTGATCTGAAAACCCCCACAGCCAATGCATTTTAAAGACAGAACCACAAAGCCAATCAATAGGGACCATTCAGATACTTGCTGTCAGCGGCTAAAAGAAAATGGATACCGAGAAAGCCATAACTATGATAAATTTAAGCGCTGCTTCTCTCTGACTAATGTAGGCACTAAAACACTCCATGAATATCCTGCTTTGAAACGTGTCATATTTCTGAGAGGCCAATCAATCTCAGGTTCTCTGTGGACCACATTAAAATACATTTGTCACTGTAAGTTTATGAAATATTGATGGTGTTTTTTAGGGGGGTGTTAGGAGGTGGAGAGGTGGATCAAAAAACAGGGGAGGGAGAGCTACTTTAATGAATTATCTTTAGGCTAGAAGAAAAAGAAGAAACAAATGTAGGTGCTTATTGTGGATGAGGGTGAAAAACAGGAAACAGAATTGCTTACTGAAGGAAGACATTTGTTGGATTAATAGAAGAGATCATGTGGATGAATGCGTTACAGAAGCTCTTCAGTATTTCAAGCTCAATTTGACCTAGATTTATAATTTTATTAAATCTTTAATTTTCTAAATTTGGTAATTAATAATAACAAAACCAGAGCTCCATTAATGACATTCACAGAGGGGAAATTAAAAGCCTATCTGTGTTTCAGAAGGGAGCAGGGTTCCACTGCACCAGACATTGCATCATATTTATACCTGAAAGAGGGAATGAGTCCATGTGTACTAACAAGCCTCACCAGCTCTTCAAAGCTGATACACACACTCTGTGTGGAAAGGAAATGGAATAGACCAGTGATATACAGACCACCTTTCATACTGGTGCATCTACACACACTCAATACCCGAAGTGTCAGATATTAGCCACCAAGAAAATTCCCATCTTAAAGAAATTATGATCAGAAGAGCTAAAAGACCAGAAAGGAGCAAGAAGAAACTTGGAACCAAATCGGAAACCGGAACCAAGTCACACAGAGTAATTAATGTAAGATTATAAAGGAAGCCTGTTGGAGATCCAAGCTGTGAGTTCACAGCCAGTCCAGAGCTTTCCAGGCAAGACCACTCTACCTTTCCGTAACCCAATCTGCTAAACACGTAACGACACACCAAGCTTCCTACATGAGTAGCTCCACTGAAGTCAATAAAGCTATTCACAAGTGTAAAGTTAAGTCAGAGCTTAAATACTGTGGTACTGTGATCTATGTTTGTAAGTGAAGTGTGGAACTAAAGCTAGTTTGTGTAAATAATCTGAAATTGGGTCATTTTTCACCATTTCCGTCAATGCAAAAAGCAGTTTTTCAGATAAGAACAACAGCAGCATTCACCAAAGGAACAAAAAGTAAATCCTCATATGCATTTTTGACTCACAGATGCTAAACTTTTTGGTAAAGACATTATGCTATGTTGGTAGGAAAAACACTCTTAGGCGATAAATAGCACATTTTGCTTTAGTGATGAATAGCAACAAAAACAAATTGAAGCAGAAGCATAAAATTTTTCATTTTTCACAAATCTGGAAAAATATGAACTTTTCTATTATTTTTGGCCAGTAGCCCAAACATCTTCCCTTCAACCTTCAAAGCAAACTCCCCTCTTCTTACTGAGATTATCCAAACAGATACCGAGATCTATCCTCTATTTCTTTTGCCATAGCTTAGGTATTCGGCTATAACAATTTGACAGCTTCGGAATCTTACATTAAAAGGCAATTTTTCTACCTCCCCACACACAGCAATTGCAGCCAAATTGAAGATTTCCATGTGCATGGAGGGCAGGGGGGAAGGAAGCATTTTGTTTCCCATCAGTTTGATGCAAGTTTAAACATTTCAGTATGTTCTAGTGAAGCAGAGTGATTTGCTAAAGAGTCGGTTCAATACTGGATTACACCTCTTGCAATGCTACAACACTTCCAAGAACAGGAGCTCAGGTGCCCAAATCCCCACTTTTTCTACCCCCTAAAGGCCACAGCCCTCAGTGGAACTACTTTTCCCATCATGTACTTAAGTTCCCCTCTCTCCACCAGCCATGATATACTTGTGCCTCAACAGTAGTAAACTGATTTTCTTTTCCCCATCCTGAATCTTATTTCAGCTTAGTCTCAACTTTTCACACTTTAAGGTTGGGCTCAAACCCAGTGTCAGCGTGTGCCACTGACTACCTGCTCAGTTGCAGCAGCACATACCTCAGGCTTGGGCTGACATTGCTCAGATCAATCACGAATAACACCAAGTGACATATTTTCAAACCTATGAAAGACTTTGGGATGTATATGGGAGCAAACTGTACCTGCTGTGGTCGAGGGAAGCACGCAGGGAGACACACAGATCCTTCCTCTCAAGAAGCTGCCAACTCTGGAGGCCATGGCAGTCTGATGGTGTTTTCCTTTTACGAGAAGTTCCCAGTACACCCAGTTTCCCCACTGCTCCCTGAGGGTGGGTTAGCACCGACAGACCCATAGGCTCCTGTCAGCCTCGCCAGAGCCTCACCTGTGCACCCCACTGGTCCCAGGACTCCACACCAGGGCCGGCGCCAGGCCTGAGCTCTGCATCCCGGAGCAGTGGGGCTGCTCCCAGGGGAGGATGAGCAGGAGACAAGGGCCCTCATGTGGGGCAGTGACAGTGGCAGCCAGGCCCAGAAGCAGCACTGTTGGTGGCAGGGTGACCAGTCTGCCCTGCAGCTCAGGCCCAGCCTGGTGCCAGAGGCAAAAAATGGAGCTCCATGCTTCTGACTGGGGGCACATGGATGGAGACCCCAGGGGACCATCTGGGCCTGACAGAAGTCACCTACAATAGCCAGCTGCTGGCATCAAACAAGATCGTTAGATCAAACATTTCCTTCCCATAGCTGATAAATCCTCAGCACAAGCTCTAACCCCAGGGGGATTACGTGTTCTGAGACCACTGACTCAGTTTAACAAGAAACTGGGTATTTTAGCAGTTAGAGCTCTATAATTCCAGCCACCAGGAATATGGTGGATTGAAAGGAAGAAAGTGGTCTGGAAATCATGTTTTATATCTTTACTTGCCCGCGCAGCACCTGGCTTTGCTTCCTAGCCATCAGGCCCACTCCAGTGTTTCAGCTATTGCCTCTTTTGGTGTCTGTGATCCCCCTTCTTCTCCCAGTGAAGGGAAAGCTGGGGCCTCATCCCCAGGGAAGAGGTCCAATGCTGTGACCGGGACCCCCAAAACATGCCTGACACACAGCAAGGAAAGACCTAAATCCACTTGTTACTGTACCACAGCACTAGAGAGAAAGGGCTGACTACATACAGCACAGACCTGTTGTGCCATTAGATGGTCGTAACATCTAAGAGCTCATTAGGGAAAGAAAAGTCTGTGCCATAGGATCCTGATGAGTTCCACCACTCCCTTACTTCAACACAGAGGAGTTAGGCTCTTTCCTAACACCATTTGTGCTCACTCCTTTCACTTATTTTCCTAACTTGAGGGTTGGTTACAAGGCAAACATACATTCTCCCTGATCCCACTAGTCCAGTCAGGAGAGCCAATGTGGCCAGAGTCATCATCTTGCTTAAGCATGGCTCAATGGTTCTGCAGGCATCAAATCACCCTGTCAGTTCATAAACCTGCATTGCTTCCCCCCATGCAGCCCTTAAGGTTTTTGGGCTCAGACCAGCTTGTTCAGGGTATTTCCTATGACTACAGTATTGTTCCTGGCCATACACTGTCCAATCTGTTTATCAGTATCTCAAGAAATTAGGATTCTCTGGCTTCCTCATGGAGACTTTTTGGCCAGGCGATAAGGCACAGGGCCAGGAGCTGTTCCCTGATGTTTGGACAAGGTTTCCCCTTTGATTTAAAGCTCTCTCTTTTGTTACTACCCTTTTGCTATCTCTTGGAGTAAAATCTGTCACCAAAGTTGTCCCAAACCAGTAATGGCCAGAAGAAAAACCTAATAACACAATGTATAATAGTACTCAGCATTTTCTATACTGGGACAAAGCCAGATCCCCATCCCTCTAAGCAATGTGGAGAAGGACTGGGTGATCCTGACCTGTAAGTTTCAGACCTCTCCAACTATCCAAAATGAAGGAACTAGATGCTTTTATATGGTCCCAGTTAGAGGAATTAGATAATACAGTCTAATGACCCCTCTGAGCCTTACAGTCAGTGACATCTTCGGGTATGTTTCTGAATAAAATGCAAAACCCATGAAAAAACCAATCCCTCACCTCTAAACCTTCTTGTGCTTACTCAGCTACATCAGGCCAGATCTGCCATGATAGCTTGAGGCAACATTTTGGGTTCCTTCCCTCTTTATCTACGCGTATGATAATACACTTTAAAAAGAAAAAAAAAAAACCAAAACAAACCATTGTAAAGCTGGTTGCTTAGATTCATTAAGCACCAGGATTCATGTCATCTTGGATAATGTTTTATACGCAGCATTTTCATATGCCCTCTATTTACATTTCTAAGCATGCTATAAATATCTGCTATAAGTATACAGAGAGCTGGCAGGCCAGCTTTCACCCACGGGCCTCTTGCCCCCGTGGGTGACATGAGGACAGCCTGACATTCTGGGCAACGCACAAGACACTTTTATATGATGCATCATAAGTTCATGTTGGTTTGGGCTTTTACATTGTCTTATTTTGTACTTCAACTTGTAATGATGGCAGCAACTTTTACACATTGCTTAATAAATCTTACAAAGGGGTCTGCCCATGCTGCCTTTCACCAGGGCACAACCCCACTGAAGTAGTGCCAACACAAGAACTGTTAGTCAATGCTTTTGGAAAGATGCACACCTTAATTTCTAAACGGTCATCAGCTGGTAGTCAGAAATAGTCACCTGAAGCCAGTAGTTCCTTAAAAAAGATTAGCACTGAAGTGGAAAATCCAGGCACATTTCTAGAGTCACTATGATACTACAGTCGTGAGACACGCGATTCTATAAATTCCAGTTTGAGAAAAGTAGTTTTCTTTCGGTATGGCCGGTTACAGCCAAAGAAGGAAAAGGCAGGTAGTGGTCAAGTGGTTTTCCCCCTAAATTTCACTTCCCTAGATGTTGTTACATAGGTGGGCTACCTCACATGTAACCGAAGACTAGCTGTACGTCAAGCATCAGAGGCCATGTAGAATCTATATTAAAGAAAAAATAAAATAAAATTGTCAGATACTCAGGAAATAAATTTGTGAAGGCAGGGGAAAAAAAAAAAAAGATATTTTAACAACTATTCATCAGGTGACATTCTAGCAACTCAAATCATGACAGTTGCCAAATTCTTAGGTATTTGGAAACAGACCTTTCAGGAAAAAGATCAAAGTATACAGAAACCACAAAATTCACAGGCAGGAGTTCTAGATCTTCAAAGACATAAACTACTTAAAATAGTCTATGATATTAAGTTACTAGCCCACAGTTTGTTAGAGATTAATTTGCAATGTTTTATATGACTAGTTTTATTATAGATGCTTAAAGTACATATTAAATAATTACAGCAAAACCAGGTCTATGTACGACTTTAAAACCCTACAGTTGCAGTCCAACTTTGTTTTCCAGTCAACACTGATGTTTCTAAATTAATTCTTTCTCTTCTTTTAGAAAGGTTTTAGACAAACAGTGCTACTGTATACGTTATAGTGTTTCCATACTTAATGCTACACAAGAAGAAAAAAACCTTTCATAAATGTATGTCACAGTATGTTTGGAGTCTTCATTCAAGTTACACATAATTATCTCACTAAATAAAGTTTGGTTGTGATAAGCAAGTTATCTGCACAGCTACATCTACGTCTTTTGCCAATTGCAAGTTCGTATTTATTCTCAACTTCTTCACCAGAAATGAGAGAATTGTCTATCACATCTTCAAAATTTCTAGATCTTTTGCCTGTCAACAGCTTCTGAAGATAGTGGGGTTTATTTCGAATGTTGCAGCACAGATTTAGAAACCCCGGATGTTTCAGCCTCTCAGTTTCTCATGAGACTAAGACTCTGCCACAAGATATCCAAAGCAATTTCCTGCACAAGAACACTTACCAGTCATGGTTTAATATTAATAGATAGAATAATTAAATCTCACCTTACCTATCACTACAATCAGACTGCAGAGGCAACTTTAAAAAGCACTGAAAGTCACACAGATGCTAGGAACAAGCTTAGTTTTCCAAATACCTCATTTATCCAGCAGGCAGAAAGGCTGCGTGCACTCTCTGATTGAAAGACCACTAACAAACCAACCACCGGAGTATTAGAGCAGCCGATGCTGAGACTCTGGCCTTATTTAAGCTTGCCTTGATCATCTGATTTCTGAGCTAAGGATGGAAGCGCTCACCTCTTGCACAGCATTGCTTGAGACTTGAGCAGTTCCCTGGAAGTTTCTAGGGGCAGACAGATGAATAAAACACATTCTGAAAGACATGCATACAGACCACTTAAGATGGGAAACAAGACACACACTTGGCCTAGCAAGAAAAGAAAATACAAAAGAAAACTAGGTAAGTGTCAGCAAATTAGCAACTATTTAACTATTGAATAAAATTCTTCCTTTGTTCAGGAAGTCTCTATCCAGCGGAAACTCTCTTGTTCAAAACTGGTGTCATCTTGACTGCCAAAAAAGGAAGAAAAAGTCATTTATAAAAATTAGAAATAAGGTTTCAACCTTGGGGGTCTTCCTCAGGGCATGATGAAACTAGGACACAGCAAAACTAAACAACATCCTGTTCTTCTTAGCCTAAGAAAGGCCCCATGTCCAAAATGCCTTCTTGAATCTATATTTGTACTTTTGACAAACAGGTTGACCCTTCCCCTGCTAATTACTGTTCTATGACATTGCACCAAGTCTGTCCCTTCATTTTTAGAGGTCACACACAATGTAAAGCATTTATCCAAGCCATCTTCAAATGCCACACCTTCATTTACGTCTGGAACGACCAACTTTGAAATGCTCGCTTTGGGAGAAGAGGGAAGCTGTATAACTCAATTCTCCACTGCCTTTCACTTCTGCCAACATTAACTCTCCTGGGCAAGAGGATGAAATGCTACTCTTCCAATTTGGTAGGAGTTTGCATAACTGGATAAGACCAGCTAAGGTGCAAAGCAATGGAGAATAGGACCCAGCAATCTGAGGATGTCACCTGTAAAAAGAAAGAATGGTTTCTGTCACACAGGTTTATTGCAGCCCAGAAATGTCTATAGTAACTGTAGGCACATAATATGATGTGCAAGGCTTTTATGAATGGGACCCTTGTGGCTTCTTGTCAGAACTGAATCTGAAGTGATGACAGGACATTTGTAAGAAGTCATTCCTGAGATGCTGAAGGACTTCCAGAAGGAAACATCTGAAGATTGGGCTCTCGAGGCCTTCAGTCAAGAGGAGTCCTTCCAAAAAATGTTGAAGGTTTTTGGTAAGGGGCAACACAGATACTCTCAGAGATATTGAAGGGGCTGAACTATTGGGTTTGAACTCTTTGCCTACCCGAGAGTTCAGAAAAGGGCGGGTGACTGGCAAAACTGCAGGTTGGGGTCAAGGGAAAACCACAAAAAAGTAACACCAAGAAAGCCCACACCTTCATATTGTTGCAACTGAGGGTATTGCTGTCAAAAGCATGACAATACTTTGTCTGCTGAGGGATTAGTTTGACTCCCCAAGTATGTTAACCGCTGCATAATTTCTATTTGCAAGTTTTCAAAAGATTACAAGTAACCAAGGAGGCTACAGAGGGTCCCTTTTAAGAGCGTGGTCTATATTGCTCACCTCCTATCCACAGGTGTATACTAGGAGGCTTCACTATAGCAAACTCCTCTGTAAGTCTTCAGCTGTGGTTACACAACAACCTTCTGCCTAGTCCCTTCCCCCCCAACCCGGGGAAGCAGCTGCTGCTATGGCTGGAGAGGTCCCAGTGCTAAGCAGACAGTGTTCACACATCCTGGCACGAAACCGGCGAGTACGTTACTAATGCCTTAGCTTAGACAAACGTATTGATACACTTGCACATTTTTTGGGGGAGTTTTTAAACAATGATTAAGAAGGGGGTCCACTGTAAGTTCCAGAATTGCAATATTTGGTGGTCCACACAGCCCCCAAAAGCTGGTAAGCATCTGTAATGTGTCTATAGAACAACCAACTTAGGACACAAAAAGAGCCTGAAATCCAATTTACCAGAAATAAGGTCATAGGTAGAAACATTGCCAAATCGAAAAACATAAAAAGCATGAGAAAGTCTGAAAAGCATTCTCTCTGCCCTCGGTCTGGGTGTTGGATCAGAACACTGGGCAAGAGAACCTTCCCCAAAAAAGGGAATTTATCCCGCAGAGGCTTCAGCACGAGCTGCTTCAGCTCAGACAAGCCTGCTCCAGCCTACCTGGTCCCATTAATTGCTACTCATCTCTCAGCCTGGTATCTCCAAAATATTCTTTTTTCTTTATTATAAGAATAAGCAAAGGATGACCCTGTAAGAAAGGCCCCATTTTAAAAAACAGTGAAAATGAAAGCTGTTTCTGGTTCCACTGATGAAATCAGTGTGAGCCTGCTCAGATACATTCCCTGGCTATAGAATGAATGGTAACATTTGCCACTGTAGCAGGGAGGTCTGATGACATGCTCATTAGTGTTCCTAGAGCAATTAGAGTTTGGGTGAGAGACTACAATGAGAAAACTAAGCAGCATCTCAAGTAGATACATTTCTGCTGTGCCTCTGAGCAGTCGAAGCAGAGCAACACCCACAGGGAATTGAGACTGGAGTGCTGGTGAGGCAATGAGAGCATGCTGCTCAAAATTAAAAAAAAAACCAAAACAAACCCAAAACAAAACAGAAAGGAAGTAATCTATCTGCCATTAAAGGGAATGAAAATTGCCTCACCTTTACAATAACAGCATGCGCCTCAATATTAGCCCTGGGAATGCCAGTGAAACTAAGGTCTGTCGTTTTCTCATTTTACAAAACATTCCCATAATTAACACACTCTCTCTTCCCTCTCACCCTGAAAGAAACACTGGGGCTCCAGGCAGAAACATTTTGTCTAAGGCCCTGAAGGATGGCACAGTGAGGCAGGTGTCAGTCAACCTTGCTCAGCATGATTCAAATCCACCCTGGCCCTTTTTGCTGCATAAGGGATGTTTTTCACCAGCATCCTGCTGTTTTTCACCTGCATCCTTTTCACCAGCGGTGCTGCACCTGCCGGGGCGAGCTGTACGTCAGCGGACCTGTCAACTGGCCTCATAACACAGGCAGAGTGCTCCCGCCACAGCACTTCCACTACCACACGTCAATCAAGAACACACGCCTGGTTTGATTTTAAATACAAAGCCCATTCCCTTTAATTGAAACTTGGTGCATGAAAAGTTTATTAAGTTAGACAGCGACGCCACAGAGAAGCAGTGGTAGAAATTGCCCTCAGGCAGATCCTACCTAGCCTGCCATTAGGTGCTGTTACACTTAATTGTTGGTGAAGGCAACTTAGTGCTTGATCACATCACTTTCACATTAAACCTTTCCTTTGACACAGGTTCGTTGTTAGAGGCAGAGTCTTCAAATATACTCGCACAGGCAGAAGTAGCTTAAAACTAGCAGGAGCTTCACAAGTAGAGGAAGTTACTTATGTAGTTAAGAGGTCTGCAAGATTAAAGCCAGGGGAATTCAAATAGTCATTAATATAACAACTATATCTTGCATTTTTTTACCACACTATGTTCTTTAGAAAGACCTATTCTCTATGCTTAAAAGACTCAGACTAAAAACTGACTAGGAGCATCAAATTTAACAATGAAAGCATCCTAAAAATCATAACTTTTTCAGAGACTTTGCACTGGATGCTGAAAAGACAATTACACAAACAATAATTTAAAAAAAAGGATATGCAGGCAAAAAAAAAAAAAAAAGAAAAAGAAATATTCCTGCTTAAAAGATTAAACCACAATATTCTAAAAATTTAAAAACCTGTTAAGAGGAGGCTAATGGAATAAAGAGAGTATCAAGAGACAACAAGCAAAGTATTAAACCCCCCCCCAAAACCCCTACATGCCACCAACCATTGATAAATACAGCCAATAAAACTATACATGAAAATGCTGGAAAGGCAGGGATGTTTCACAGACCCTTTTTGTCAATATTTGAAATAAAAGACATGGATGTATATATGCATCCCTCACATGCTATAGCTATATTAGAAAGCTTAACAAAGAGCTGTGCCTCTACTTGGGTTGATCAGATTACTCACCAACAACCAGCTAAGTTGCCTGTATCTTTGGCTGTCTGCCAAAGGTGAAAAAAAAAATAAACATTGAACCTATAAGTCAAGATAACAGAGACCAAAAAGTTTTAAAGCAAGTAGCGGACTGTTAACTTTTTTAATACATCATGGAAAACAACCTCGTAAATAGCAAAAGTTGCAGGATTGCCAACATCATTTCAATTTAAAAAGAGTTAGGGATGACTCCAGAGAACTGTGGACCAGCTAGCCTAGTCTTAATAACGGGTAAAATAATTAAATATTTATCCATGAACTATCAACAAAAATTGCAGACTGGATGTTGCAGACTAGACAATTGTGATGCTTTGTGGAAAATTCGTTTAAATAAACCACACTTATCTTTTTTTTGGCAGGATTACAAGTCTGAATGATTGAGGCAACTGTGATGATAAAGCGGACTTGGACTTCTCCAAGATTTGACTCAACTGTAACTAAATTCTTACTTAAAGCCCCATATTCTAGTCACCAAAAGGATTAAGTAAGTGGTTCACTGACTGACCTCAAACTGTAGCTATTAAAGGAGAACTACAAGGGAGGACAGCAGTTGCACTGAGACTGCTTTTCAATCCAATCCTGTTCAGTATTCTGTAAAAGATCAAGGTGGCAAAAAAAAACCCTTTCTGTCAATAAAGCTAACAGATGACAAAACCAGGAGTAGTAGAAAGTTATGCTTCTTTGAAAGCTGGTATCAGCAATAACAAGACAGTTATCATTTAAACAACGTATGAGCTATTCATGGCCAAACACTTCTAAAGAAAATCATTCCTCATAGAGGCTCACCTCCCATGCAGCCATTCAGCCTGCATCCAGATATTCCTGCAATTAAACCTTATGCATCTTTGTTCTGGGTTATGAGTCTTTCTCCAGCCAGGGCAGAACCGGTGGCACTTCCCGGGACTGCCTGGCACTTGCCAGCAACATGGGCAAAATGAGTTAACACCTGAGAAAAGAATCCCAGCAGACTACCCTAAGCTATGAATTATCCTGCTTTTGAGAGCTAATGCATTCTCTGCTTGCCTGTTTAGTGTATACATAGTGCCGTGTCCCCTCCACAGGCTCTGAAAGTATCGGTAATTAGCAAGATGGAAGTAACGCAAAATAAGATTTATTGACAGTCCCTCAAGTTTTAATACTTGGTTCAAACACACACCTCACAAGTCGAATGAAGCGTCAGCAAGGTTGAAAGCAACACGTTCAGTAATACACATAAAGCTGGATGTAAGCAAGTGACTTACAACTGCAACACGGGTAATTAGATTCCGCTTCAAGTTCACATTTTAGCTTTTTGCACAACGCTTTTCCTATGCGACCAAACCAGGCTGAGTGGCCCAAGTCTCCCCAGGAGGCAGGCTGCAGTCTGGTTGGTATGTCCTGCCACATCCTTCATTTAAACATTTTCTGATCCAATGCAGACAGGAATTAGATACAGCTGCACTTCTGGTGAGTCTCAGACTCATAAATTAATGTTTAAATGGTCTAATGGAGTGCCATATTTAAGATATACCAGGTTCGGTATCCCCATGGCTTTGGGGAACAGCAGGCAGACAGTAGACCCTGGAAGCAAGACAGCCAGCTCAGCTCAGAGTGTGCTGACACTGCTTTTATACTGCTCCTCCTCCTACAGAATGGTCTCATTATTGTAAACTGGAACCTAGAGGTACAAGATCAACCTTTTATTCCAAAGCATGGAGCTCAAGACCGGATATCTAGTTTCCCTGGCCTATTAAAAAAAAAGTAGTTCAGACATTATGCCACCATGGCTTTTTGTGACCATTTAAGATTATAACTTATTATTTCCAAATTTCTCCCATCAATATTTCCCTCTAGAAAGAATAATTGCTTTCCTTTTACACAAATCTCATCACTTCTGCTGCTACAATACTTGAAAGACATAAAACAGCCCAGCATCCTTGCTGTTCTATATGAACTTTAAACCGACTAAACTTCCCCGGATATTATTGCAAGTAAGAAGCGCTGTTGCTCTGCTAACTTGTGCTGCATTCAGTCACAACAATCCAGAGCACTGCTATAAGCAGCAGGGTTTGGTCTTTCATTGCCATAGTAGAAGAAAGCAACGGCATTATGCACACCAGCAGTGACCGCAGTCACAAATCACCAGCGTGCCCACTCTTGCAACAGGGCTCATACTGGGAGCTGCCCTCACCCCATTTACACCAAGTGGGTTATCCTTGTCTGTTCTCTATCACAGGACTTGGACCAGTCATCCAGCCTTCTCCTCAAAGCCAAGTCCTTCTGGGTACCAACTTCACCTCCAGTGACAGGTAGTCAGAATTGCCCCTTGTGCAGCACTGGAAGGAAACCATGAGATGTTAGGGAGCTGGGATCAGGAGATGTGTTGCGCTTGAGGCCCAAGTATGGACAGGCAGGCTCTGCAAAGGGAAGCAAAGAGCTTCCAGTCAGGCTGAACTGCTGCCAGAAGCTGAGGTGAGATTTCTATAGAAGGGGGTTGCAGATACAGGTTTGAAGGCGACAGCCATCAAGAGAAGTCCACTCTAAGACTTCAGACTTGCATGTGCTGATTTACCTTGGAGAGCCTAATAAGCAGCAGGTAATTTCCTCTGTTTGCTGCACATGGAAAGCATTTATACTTTATATTAAGCAATTATTAGAAATAGATAAAACGTGCTGAGGAGGGCCCTCTGACAGCATACTGCTGGTCCTCCAAATACCTGTGTGCTGACAGCTTTTATAGCCTATTCTAAAATCTATGTACACAAAGCTAACATCTGCTCCAACACACTGCCCAATCCTTTCTGAGCAAGCTATTTAGGTTTGCTTACATACTGCAAGGACTTTCATCAGCCAGTTTACTACACAGTTCCTTGGATGAGGGGATTATTTTTTACTGCAAAGGCAAGACTACAAAAGAGTCGGTTTGCAGTTCCACAACTCCTCGCACAAAGCTTTACATGGCACCATTTTAACCAAACATAACCCGTTCCCCAAAACATGCTCACCTCTGACTGACGCAGCTTTGGATTTCCTTATGCCTACGCTCTTATGAAGGAGAGGGCAGGTAGGTAAGAGGACTTCAAGGAGAAGGAACTGCTGAAACCGTCACTAAGGTCCCCATAAATATTCCCCGTGGACCTCATTACACATTTGAGCAAACATTACCTTCACTCACAAAGCTAAATTTCCTGTTTGCTTGGCTGATCAATTCCTCATCAAATTTTAATGTGGGGTTCAGGCCGTCTGTGGAGTTTTAATTAGCCCTAAGATTGCACAGCGTTAGAGGCAAAGCTAAGAACCATCGAAGTCCTCTCTGCCTAGATATAAAGGTGGAAGGGGGCTGGGGAAGAGGAGGAAATGAAAAGGCCAAGAACTAATTAGCTCTTGTTACTAGGTTAAGCCTGCTCTCTAGTGGTCACATCACACAGCAAATACACGTAAAAAGCCTACGGAAAACTGTATCTTAAACCATAGCTGAATTCCTTTCCATCAAGTATGAAGAAAAATATGGAATATACATTCTGCTTACCCTTGCTTCTGCAGCTTCCAGCATTTCTTTTCCCATGAAGAGTCTGTTTTTCTTCCCTGAACTCCAGAATTTCGTACACTTTATTGCTGCTCTCTGTTTTGGCACTAGATGACAGTGCAATGAACTGTGGATATTTCAAATCAAACACACTTTGCTCCAGTCAGCATGAACAGTTTTGAATGATGAACATCATACAGTTTACACACACTGCTGTCCATAACCATGGACCACAAATGCCCACCTTCTGTCCACAACATTGTCCAGGAGTACTCTGACCTCCAGCTGGTTACTAGCAAGCCTGTTAAGCATTATGCATTTTGCTCTCATTACACATAAAGCTTTTCATTTAATGGAGTTTAACCTGCACCCTGCTCTTTGGCAGTGAAGACAGTCACATAATTTTGAGTTGCAATCAAGCTGGATAAAGAAATACGGTGTTCCAGCAATATTGCTCCCACCCTCTTAATGTAAACAAGATATACCGAAGCCACGCTGAAATTAAAGCCTTGTGTTAGTCGGTGATCTGTGCTGCTGTGTTTTGCAATTCCCTGAAAAGAACCTGTGCCAATTCCCCCCAAAAGCACATGGATGTTGCACCAGGACTGGGCCAAGGCAAAGCATTTTTTGCCACAGAACAATTAAAGAGTTCTATCAGCAGATGTTGCTGTGGGACAATAACCTGCTGCATCCCAAACCCAGGCACCGGGGCCCTTCTAGTCTCAAGTTTGGGTAGCTTGATACTAACAGAATTATCTAGCCAAATTCCTCTGAAATTCACCTGATTTCATCCAGGCTGAAAACATTTAAGGCGTATTAAAACTTGTATAGACTTATCTGAGGGGAAAAAAAAAAAGCCTGGAAAGAACTGACAATGAAACAAATTCCTTATTTCCTTTTGTAGCTTGGGAGTGGTTAGTTTACGTATAGCCTGGCATACTGCGTAAGCAATGTATGGATTTAAAACAGCTGCTCATTCCACACAAACAGAAAGCTATGCCCAGCTCTGACTGGTTTAAAATCTCAAATTCTTTGAGATTATATGAATAATATCACCATTTGCATGGGCACCTATATACCACAGAGAGATTACAGCACAGAAAGCTGCTAGTGCTGTAAGACGTAGCCAGTCAGTAGCATTCACAGAACAGATACCAGAATTACCTAGCAAATGCATGTTGTTTTCAGGCTCAAAGTATGGATTTTAATTGCATATAACCCTTAATAAATGGAAAGATGTTTGGCTTTATTCTGACAGGCAGAAGATTTGCACCACTACATGGAAAAGAGCAGAATAAATAGTTAACCCAAGTCTAACCTCCCTGCTTAAAACCTAGATGCACTTAATTTAGCAAGTACAAATTAATTAGTATTATTAAAATACCACTTAGCACCAAGTACAGGCAGACTGCTAGTATTTAAAAAGTACATTAGCTGGTCATCATAATCACCCCGTCTCACAAGGCCTGGGCCAACTAACACTCTTTCTGCCTACACCAGGAACTACACCTTAAGAGTTTGCAAGAAAACCCCCAAACTCTTCTTTTTCCAGGTGCTGCTGGAGTCTAAACAAGCAGATTTTGATCCCATACTTTACTACAAAACCCCTTCAGCTTGGAAAAAAGCACAGTCAAAGGACATATATGGTTAGAAAAAGATTAAGGAAGAAACATTTAACCACAATATTTACAAGACAAACAGGTATTTTTGTAAGCAAATGCAATAGGAAGAGTTTTCTGCCCCTGTTCTAATTCTTTTCAATGTTTCTGAGACCTTTATTGGTTACAGATGATGTTGAGCAGTAGCAGCACCTTTGTCTTGTTCCTATTCCAGCTTTCACAGATAACAGTAATCTGTATTTATTTAGATTTGTTTTCTTGAAAATAAAAAACAACTATCCCCAGGCTTCAGTCACTTTGTTTAAAAACAAAACAAACAAACACAAATATCCAAACCCAACCACAGAACAACGCCCATGCAGTAAATGAATACAACTGTATTAGCTCCAGTACTCATGAGTACTCAAGTAAGGAGAATTCCACCAAGCCCATGGATAAAATTTATCCTCACCTCAGCCAGTATTTCATCTCCAAGCATTCTACAAGCCAGAGCATGTCTCAGAAACTTTCAAAATCTCCACTTTGCAGTCCAAGACATTCCTCCCCCACAACCCTCAGAGAGCAGGATTTGGCCCTTTATTTGATGCTCTGTTCACACCTCAAGTGCCACCACAGCTGCTGTACATCCACACTCAGTTTAAGACACGGACATTGAACTACAGAATCACATCAACACTGGAAAGGCTGAATGGTTTGGGGGATTTTAGCTGGTGGAAAAGGGACAATACCTGTCTCTAGCTAATAATCTTACGAGATGCTTGATGGCTTTCAGCCTATGCCTTTTGCCATCTATGTGATCAGAAACAATATGCCACCAATGTCAGAATTTCTAATAGTGATAAATGCACTACAGACAGCATTAGCTACCACAGTACTCTATCACTGCAAGTACTTAACACTGAGAAGTAAATCCTTCCTCCAGCTCAGACCTCAGGTGCTGACAGAACAGCTGAGGTTAGGCTCAGCCCCACAAACCCAGAACAACCATCAGGCTAAAGTAGGTGTCATTTACCGCAGGCAGCTTTCATTTCCAAAGGGTTTCTACTGTCAGGAGTTCTCCCCAAATCAATGTTATCAATCCCACTTGTAATTTTACAAACTTCAAAGGGTTAAGACAGCAAGCGCATTTATTGACTGGTGCTTCTTGGTGGGTTCAGTAAAGCATGACTGATTAGAGCCCAGTTCTAAAGAGCCCAGCTTTGTGAGGCTGGAATAAATGGGAGTCTGTCAATAACTCAGATCCAGGCATATTGACATAGTTTACAGCCTCAATAGGCAATTAACACTTTACAGTGGATATTACCCAGTGGCCTCCCCATGTTTTACTGCACATTTTCTGCCGTCAGCTGCAATATTGAAGGTTTGGAATAAAAATGATATTGGACAGACAGCACCTTTGTTCAGCTGCACAGAAATTTCTTTAACATCTGGGAGAGATCACAGTTTCATTCCTCTTTATTCACTCTCTCACACCCCTTGTCTCACTTTCTCTGTCATTTACAGTTTCTAGCCTGCATTAGTGAACTCAAAAAAACTCTCCTAACTAAGTAATTAAATCTGTTACATGCCAAAACTCTCTAGGGAAACCCCGAAAGAGTGACAACCCCAGCCTTTTCTCCTACCATGGGAGAGGGTCCACAAATGAATGCCTCTTTGGCAGACATGTGGTAGATTGGGTGTATTTAGTCAAATGTTTGTCCTGTGATCACTGACAGTGATCACTATTGTCATTTCCGTGAATTACAAGAAACCTGACATTGTCAGATGTCAGAGGTCAGGAACCCATTTCAACATGATCTTTAACTTCTGAAGGCTGGCTCCAGTCTTGAAGTGTCAGGGCTGTTATCTCTTCTCGTTATTACTACCTTGTCTGGTTATCATGATTGCTCTCTTTAAACATATCCTTTACTCTTCTGTGTTAAAATCTTGCTCTCATTTGACTCCTAGTAGCTCTATTGCTGTAAAGGCATGCTGAGTCAGGCATGCTCAGATTAATATGAGCCATCAGTGTGAGCACATGGGCAAGGATGCCAACAGCATCCAGGCTTGTATCAGAAACAGTGTGGCCAGCAGAACTAGGAACATAATAATCCCTCTGAACTTGACACTGGTGAAGTCACTCCTCAAATACTGTGTTCAGTTTTGTGCACCTCACTACAAGGAAGACATTGAGGTGCTGGAGTGTGTCCAAAGAAGGGCAACAAAGATGGTAAAGGGTCTGAAGAACAAGTCTTATGAGGAGCAGTTGAAAGAAATGGAATTGTTTAGCCTGGAGAAAAGGAGGGTCAGGGGAGACCTTATCACTCTCTACAACTACCTGAAAGGAGGCTGTAGCCAGGTAGGGGTTGGCCTGCTCTCCCAATTAACAAGTGATGGGACAAGAAGAAATGGTCTCAAGTTGTGCCAGGGAAGTTTTAGATTGGATATTAGGGAAAAAATATTTACAGCAAGGGTTGCCAAACACTGAAACAGGCTGCCCAGGGAAATGGTGGAGTTACCATCCCTGAAGTAACCATAAAAGTCATGTAGATGTGGCACTTAGGGACATGGTTTACAGGTGACCTTGCAGTGTTAGATGATAATCTTAAAGGTCTCTTGCAGCAAAAATGATTCAGTGATTCTGTGATTCAATGAGTCAGCCTCTCCTTAAAGGGCTGCTGTGGACTTCACATGGGGAAAATAAGCTGAGCCCCATGGGATGGCCAGTGGTTCTGGTTTGTGGGGATAGCCTGTAGGACTTCGTCTTGCAGCCTCCAAGGGAGATGTTAGGTGTCATTGCACCAACACTCTTGATGGAGGTAGGATGTGAGCAGCCTCTCTGCTCCCTGCCCGGGGAGGGGCTAATCCCCCAGGGGACCCTCCCTGCCCCCTGGACAGGGGGGCCCCTGGCACATGGGCCTGTCCCCGGCCCCCCAAGGGCATCCCCCGCCGGCAGCACTAAATGGACAACGCCGGGG
>JAAGNO010017020.1:35388-50546 GCA_033439905.1 Ceryle rudis | reverse complement strand
GTGTGGGAGGATACTAAAAATGCATTTATCTTTAAATGAAAATGGTTATGACTGTCAACCATCTTCAATGCAGTACACACCGTACAAACCAAACACTTGTTCTCTCATAAACCCCAAAATATTTCCTTATTACTCTTCATGTGAGAATTGGTTTAGTCCAAGAGCAAGACAGCCTTCTTCAACACTTGGACTCATAGAAGCTTTATTATCCATCTACCAGTTTTGCACGTATGCCAATACATCACCTGAAAATGTTCAGCATCTGAAACTGGGCTGGGGGACTCTCCTCTACTCCAGCAACCAGGCAATTAGTTAAAAGAAAGATTAGAACAGTGTGCAAAGGAAGAAAAGAGAAACTAGAAACAAAAGTGCACAGTGCTAAAGCCAACCGTGACTATAAAAGTCATTTTGTAGAACTTATATGTGATTTTTCAAAATTAAGAGTCATTCTCTTCTGTGATGCCATGCATAATGCAATAAACAATTTTTGTGAGCGATTACACAGTCAGTGCCCAGAGAACAGAAAAAAAGACTTTTAGAAATAAGAGTTGGATCTAGACTGGAAAGATGTCACTGTCCAGATTAGAAAGAAGAATCCTTCAGGGAAGGAAAAACATGCAATACTGAAGATGAAAAATTGCTCAAAATTCACAGATGAACACAAAGGCAGATAGTTAAATGCCCTTAAGTAGTCTGAGAATTAGACAGTGGAAGTACTATCATCCTACTGAAACCTGGATGTCAACAGAGCAACCACTTCCATAAACCATACGGAGCTGCTAAGGGATACCAAAAAATCCCTTCCTGGTGTGGTGGTTTATCTGTAAAGCTTGCATGTAATGTTACTATGGTGATTTTAGTATGGTGTTTTAAAAGGGGATTATATGCTTAATTTTAACAAGGTCAAGAGCAGACTGTGTGTGAGAAATAGCATTCTAGCGAACAATTAAAATTACGGAACAGGGGGAAAAAAACCCCAACCAAACAACCAACAAACCCAGTACACGCTTCATTTGCAGTGGGGAGAAGCCTGTTTACTAAACAATTGCGACAAGTTGGTAAGTTCCTGTGAAGCAACCCTAACGATTCTTGCATGTATGTGATCTGCAGAAACTAAGTGCGTCCGCAAGGTCCTGCTCATGCTTCAGTTGACCATTCTCCCAACGTAAAAAGTGCTTTTCTCAAGATCTTAAGCAAAAACTCTTAAGATTTATACCATGGTCACATTAAGTTCACTTGCATTCAGCACTATGAGGCTGTTTACCTTCTTGCTCTAACTGGCAGGTTAGTTCCCACACACAGTTCAAACCAAGTCAAATTTCCATCACCGAGGACAACAAGAAGAATTTAGTCCTCTATGTACCTATGCACACACACGTGCACGTATGTGTAGTTTTGCATCAAGAAGTAGCAGCACACGCATCTCTTTCAGCTCCCGCATCCTTAACCTGGACATCCTCTACCTTCTGGAGTACTGAAAGCCCATTCTCAACTTTAAATTAAGCATGCTATGGGTTAAAATCTCTCCTTGATGTTCAAAATGGTTGGCTTACAGTCATTTCAGTGACAGTCTGTGATATTCAGTCAAACAAGTGAATCCAGAAAGGGGAATCACTTTTCATTATGTTCTCATTTGCACCCCATATGGGTTTTCCGTGTTCTTATCTTTCAAAATGTTATATTGCTGGGGGAAAAAAAAAACCAAAACAAAACAAAAAAAAACCCAACAAAGCAAACAAACCCCTAGGTACAATAAACATACACATAGTGAGCATAAATATTTCTAGTAGAAACACATATACCAGAAAAATATAAATAAGTACTTCCCTGCTCCCTCCTCCCCTTAGGAAAGGAAAAAGATGATCAGCCAGAAGTGATTCCAAATTACAGGAAGTATTTGTGGCTTTTAAAGGTCATCTGAGTCAACAGGCACTGGTTAAGTAGCTCATGTTGACAGCTCAGGATATTCAAATTCTCTTTTTATGTACAGATCAGGTACAGCAGAGGCACTGGTAATAATGGCTGTCTCCAGCAGTGCCTCACCAATGTCTCTCCACCCTGATCTGCAGGAACCACCTGGAGGGCTGAAAGAACAGATCATCTGCATGATCCATTCAAGCTTTCAGCTTCCTCCAACCCCAGATGACTACATCGGAGGACAAAGCATAGCAGTGGTTTCATTATGTAGGCTCCTATCTCCGGAGAAGCACAGTGAGATTTCATCTCATTCATAGAAACTAGTGAATAGTATTTCAAGATAACTAAGAAATACCAGGTGGCCTATTGGTGGGGGAAAAAAAAAGTTAAAGAAAGAAAAAAAAAAAAAGAAAAGAAAAATATTGAACAACGTCTCCAACAAGCAGCGATACTAGAAGTGGATGTTGATTTATAAAGAAAATCTATTGCTACTGTAAATAATCACAGATGTCACTGAAATGAGAAAAAGATTTCTAGCAGTTTAATCACAGTTAAGGTCAATTTCATCAATCAAAGCATTCGGTGTGTGAGCTGACCTAAGACAAGTGATTCTAACCAATTAAATGATGCCTGTAGATGGTATGAGAAGTGGTGCATCCTTTCAAAATTTCAATGTCTGTTCTTTTCATGAAGCCATCAAAAATAACTCACAGTAAAAGCAAAAATGAAAAAAGTTCTGGAGTTTTCTATATCACAAGAAATAAATATTTGTAATTACTGTTAAATTCACTGTAACTAACTTGCATTTTTTCACCCAAAACTAGAAGCCACATTAAGTATCCACCAAGTAAAGCACCAGCATTCCAGCAAGATCAAGAGGACTTTAATGGTAGAGCACTTAATTCATTGTTCTGCCCAAATTTTGGCAATTAAGAAATAAAATATAGCTGCACACAGAGTTTTGATATTAATATGCACATTCGACAATGACTACCCGGGCAGTTCCACATCCAAGCCTCACACAGAGGTAAACCAAAATGCACTCTTACTGCTGCCTCTGAACACCCAAACCTTTTAAACCTCTTTTTTTTTTTTTTTTTTTTTTTTTTTTTTGATGGTGCCCATAAAAACCCCAGGAAAAAGTGATTCTAAGACTATAATTTGCACTTGGGTGCTTTAAATCACAGTCAAGCGGACAGAACATTAGGAACGGTATGGTTTTTATTTTCTACAGTGGTTTTATTGACAAGCTTATTTTCTTGTAAAGTTGGAAAAGTTAACACTACCTGTCCACATAGAAGGGGAAACAAAACTTGGTCAAAGTCTGTAGAACTTCCTGTGGAGAGAAAAAGAGATAATTTATACATCTATTGGGACCAATAAATCTAATATTAACCACATCACACAATTTCACAACTTTGCCCTGAAGAAATAAGAGACAGATGAAGAAATATGGGCTTTATCAATTACATGGAAGGAGTACCAGGCAGTCAATCATGTGAAATAATAAACATGATCAAACTTCATTAAAAATGAAAAATTAATCAAGATTCACACATGGGCAGGCAGCAGGAGCCATCCAGCAATTCTCCAAAGAGTAGGAGGAGGTTGGGTTGTTGAGTGTTAACACCTCTCTAGGGACAATCTCTACCCTGACCATATGGATCATAGTGAATAACACCAAACCACATGGGTTTGGCCTGGCAGGACCACTTCTGCTGGCACAGCTTTTGACTGTTACCTAGGAACAGAGGTCTGGGGGATTAGAGAATACTTCCTAACATCAGCGAGATAAATAACAAAAGATAAAGCCAATAGGTCTCATAGCAGGAATGTTTAATGTTGCCTACTGCTATTAGAAAGAAAACCTGACTGTTAAAAGATCGATTAAAACAATATGTATTAAAATTAATACAACTTGTTTAACCTACAAACCATTTTTTAAAAGATGCAAACCAGCACCAGCAACAGAGAAACTTTTAAGTACAGCCTTTGAATGATAGCAAATAAAAAGCAGGAATATGAGAAAGGAAAACATGATCAGCAGAGAAATTAAACTTTAAACAAACACAGCCATTAAAGAGGCAAAACCAGAAACATGTTAGTCCCCAAACAGTCGTGTCCATAGACAAAAGTAATCCTCTTACATTAGATCGTTCTATAACTTTCAAAATTTTAATTCTATAATCCACAACCCACTGTAAAGGTCTACCTAGTTTGCAGACCTTTACTAGCAGCCAATTTATTGTTCATTCTCCTTCACACTTAAATATTTCAGGACCTGAAATGTAAACTATATTTCTGCTTTCAGCCGAAACAAGATAGCCCTGACTAAATGACAAACCCTCTGATGAATTCAACACTTTTCTGACCAATAGCAATAAATTATCATCAATAACTAAATTGATGCTTCTCGCTTCATTTATTTCTAAACCCAGTGCCATCATTCAACAAATAAACTACATCAATCTAATAACCTATTCAATGAAGCAGAAAACATATTGACTCCCTTGCAAGAACATGTTCCTCCTACATAATTCAAATAAGCACATCCCATCCCTAGTAATGGTTTCAGGCTCAACTGCTCGTAGACTCTTCTTTCGAGGTTTCTTGACAACTAAAACATGGCAAGTTCTTAAGATTTCAGGCAGAAGCAGATATGGAAACTTTGACTTCTTGACAGTTTATTGATAGATTATTTAACAACCTCCCGTTTTTAAAGAACAAGAAAGGATCTACTAAAGAATGCCGTGTTAAGCAGAGAAGTATCCTCCTTTCAATTTTGTCATGCAACTGGGAAAGGAGCTATACAGGTTTCAGAATAAACTCCGCAGAAATATGTATTTTGATACAAAATAATGCCTTAATAGTAAAGGCCTCATTAATGGGATTGGGTTCACCCTTGTGCAGAATCTCTCTGACTTCCACATGGATCAACTGTCTGCTGAATAACTCTGCTTGGGCATAAAAACTACATCTCAACAAATTTTTAACTATTACACAGATGTCCTTTGCCCACAACTGAAATCTTAGTGCATAAAATATAGATTAAAAAAACCAACCCACAAATAGGACCAGTAACAAACCACTCCGAGTTTTTTAAAAACTAAATTACTATAACTGCAGGAAAGTAAAGCATCTATATTTTTGCTTGACTTATCAACACAAATTGCCCTCAAAAGAATGACTGCATATCTAGTTTGTAGAAATAAAGCCACATAGCTGCTAGAGTTCAGAAATAAAACCATGACAAAAGATAACAAATCAGTAATTTCAAAATTGCAGAATATATTCTCTGCATGATTTTCGTGATTTAAATAACTGCTGCAACTGCAAGTGAAAACATTCACATACTAAAACACTTCAGCATGTCATCAAAATTGTGTTATTGTAGGCTAAGTGTATTACTCAGAACTTACTCTGCACTTCTTTCTTGATATTTATAGCTTCCTAAACACAGAAAAAGATGTATTTTTACATTTTAAGTATTAAAAAAAAACCCTATTAAAATAATCTACAGGATTAGCTTCTAATTAGTACAACTGCTGATCTTTTGCATGTAAGAAATACAATTACTGGAAAGCTACTTAATTTTTGCTCAAGTTGCAAGCTCGTTACTATAAATGTAATGCGCTCCCCCCACTGGGTTGTTTTGTTTTTTTTTTTTTTTTTTTGGTCTTCTTCTTTAAGTACTGCTCAGCTTGAAAGATTAGCAACGCCTACATAATACACAACTTCCTACCAGACCTCTTTAGGTGGGTGGTTACTTACGGGCTAGAAAAATCATCATTTCTTCACAATTTCAAACAAAAACCATAACAAAACCGAACCTAGAATCGCCTTATAATCCTTTTTATGTTTTTACCTGCCATGAAACACAGAGGTAGTATCAATAGCCTGTTTTCCTATTTAATTCCCCTATGCCTACTTTCTTAAAGAAAAACCTGCACAGATACCTTTAAAGCAAAACCCCCTAAAAAGGAGGAGAGAAAAAAAACAAACCAAAACCAAACAATCCAGGACACGCAGCTGATAAGTGTAAATTACCCAGTAGCTGGAACCAGTGTCTCCAGGGTATCACATGCCAGTTTTCTGGATCAATCCCCAAGTTTATATTTTCACAAATCTTTTTACATGCAGTTTGATTTTTAACATTTTAATGAGCAAAAAGTGCATCTATAGCAGCCAGTCACCACAGTTAAAGTGCAGGGCATGAACTGTGTCCCTGGGGGGATTCAGCCCAGCCGTGTCACCAGTGGCTTTAGGACATATGCCACCTGGTTCCTTGTCCCAAGGTTCCAACTCTTTTCATAATCAAAACACTGCTGACATTATAAACCCCACATGGGTTTTCTAAAATCCTTCCCAATCAATAAAGCCAGTACATAACTTATCGGAGACAACACAGAGCTCATTGATTAAGTTTGGTTTCAGTAGCAAAGTTTTCAAAATAAATGAGGCAGCAACACAGCGTTCAGCCCTTTTGTGTCACACAGCAATTTATGAAGGTGAGGCAGGCTGGAAAAGGATTGCCTGCACACACGCACGCGAGAGAGACTCGAAAAGCGCATGGAAAGCAGGGCTGGGAAATGCACCCAGTACGCGCTCAGCTAATGTCCCGAATTATCTATATATTGAGATCAAATAGTAAAGAAAGCTCGATGCTGATGACAATTTTTGCATATGCAGTTATGAAATTAATATGCAAGCTGTATCTTGAGATACTGTAAGACTCAGATCTTTTTGTATGCTCCCTCTTTGAAGTCAATGGGACAGCTTCAGAGATTTTATTTCTCTTGTTCAAATGAACATCGGTAACAAGTATCCCATGCTGCAGCTACAATCAAACTGCACTGATAAAATGATACGCAAATTGATGGCCTAACGCAAGAACAGCAGACTGTTGCAAACGATCTACTCTTAGAAAGGCACATGATACAACAGACATTCAAACAAGAAGTTTTAGTAGAAGTTGGAGTGAAAAGGAAGTAAAATACAGGCACAGAACTGTGAAAACTGCTGAATGATTAAGGCAAGACACTCGGATATTCATGGGAGTCAGGGAAGGGGAACAACACACCCCAAAACCCAACAGGTTGGGGACCTGTATTTGGATGCCTATTGGGAAACCTGCCGAAAAGCAGGATGAAGTTGAAAAGATTACCCAGAGTACAGCCGAGACCTTGAGCTGGGGAGGAACCAAAAAACAAACCAACCCCCAACCCCCAAACCATATTTCAGAAGGTACATACATTTCACAGGAGGACAATTCAAATATTACAGAAGAATGAAGCATTACAAATAAGACAAGTTCGCCATGGAAGGGAGAGATGATTCAGCGATGGAAAAGATGAATGGTGGTTTCTGTCCTTGACCCCAAACCCCTCACCTGAAGTACAGGTGAGGTTGCTGTGAGTGAAACACTCAACAGAGTGGGTGGCAACACAAACAGATTTCATCTTATTCAGCTTGAAATACCATGTGTATCCGTGAAACAAACTTGAAATCCATCCTGGTCACACAGAGGGACACAGACAGGGACATAGAGAGACACCAGGACATAACACACTGATGATGGAGGGAGGAGGAACCGGCGATCAGCTTTCCTAGGAAAGGGAACATCTTTCTGCACAATAATAAGCACCACAGTAAAAATTTTTGGTAACTACTTAAAACAACTTTACAAAGCAACTACTTACAAAGGATGAGAAAAATATAGTCATGTTTCAAAATTTTATTCAAAGAATATAAACATAATAAAGCAATGACAGAACAAACAAACAAAAAATCAAACTACTACCTTGAGCAGAGCTATCAGTAACAAAGGGGGTCATACATCCCGCATTTTGGAAATTTAATTTGCATTTATTATTGGTGACAGTTTGTGTTATCCTACATTATATTTTCCTATAGTTATTATTACAGATTATTCTCATCAATTAAGAAATGCCATGTAATTACGTAGTTAAAAATCAAGAGAAACATTCCAATTCAAGCAGCTTATAAAATCTAATTCTCAAATTAAAAAGACAGTATCCTGCAGGCAGAGCCGCAACCAAACGCTGAGCTTCGCAAGATGATGAAGCAGAGGAAGCAAAGAACAATAAACTTAAACCCAAGATTTCTCTAGATTTTGAAAAATTTTCTAGTTTTTAAAAACCTGATACAATACAAATTCTTTTTGAGAAACTGCTGCTCATTAAAAGCTTTATGTCAAATTTCATCTTGCATTGATTGCACTGTAAAATCTTTTTACATCTTATAGCAGTACTAAATGTTACTGATGTTTTCAATTTTTTTTTTTTGTTAAGAATTACTTTTAATCAATTCTTCAAAAGAATGTTCTACACCAAAAAATCAGGAGCATAATTTGCATAATAACATTAGTTTAAATTACCTTAACTTAGTTTTATCTCTACTTTTGAGATTTTACTGGTATTCCAATACAACTTCAGAGCACTAGTTCATCCATTTGCTTAGTGTTCTGAAAATCTATTAGCTCTTTTTCAGCAATTTTAAAGCTTGAATTAGGGGAGGGCTTTTCTTCTACAAAAGTCACTTTTTCCTCTCTGAGGGTCAGAAAGGGAAAAGAGCCCAGTATGAAATAACATTTTACTGAAGATAGCCAATTGTTCTCAGGAAAATGCTGATTTAAAACGAACAAACAAACAAACAAACAAAGAGACTCAACACAAATATACACAATCCTGGTAGCAGGAAGAGTCTGAGATAAATAGCATTTCCTAAGCATATTGGAGCCTGCTATCATTTAAATATTTTAAATGTACAAAATATGTGCACAGATGGGCAACTTTTCTACTTGCATTACTGAAAACATATTTCAAGATAAAGCTCAAAATCCCTGAATTTTTTAAACCTAATTGTGACTCTGTTTCTTAGAATTCACACCCCAAGGCCAAAGCTTTCCTGCCACCAGTCCTTCAAATCTGATTTGGACATTACACGGGAGGAGGCTCCAAGCCTCCCTGAGGTCTCACTTCTTTTACAACATACGCAAAACCAGTAGATAATGGGCCTATGCTGAATTCACTGCTCAGCACAGCTCCTCCTGGGACACAGGCCTAGCAGATGTGATAAAAACTGTGTCAGAGAAGTAGCTCTAGTTTTTGCCTTAATGACAACTTCAACCTCTCAACTAATAGAACAAAAGAACAGAAACAACTACTACTTTTTTCCAGTAGAAAAAAAAACCTGAAAGTAAAACTGAACTAAATATTTAAGCAGTTTTACAGAGATCTCCTCAATACATGTCTTTAAATCCCTTCAGAAAAATTAAGATTGGTTTTATTCTAAGACAAACAGATTTTAGCTAACATGCTAAAAAAAAAAAATCTACTGCTGCTGTCCCAGGAATAATTGCTCCGGTCTTAAATCACAGAGAATTAAAGAAGTATACACAGAAGCATAAAAAAACCAATTCGGGTCAAATTATGTGCATAAACATTGATCGGTTGGTAAAGATAAGAAGTGTCAATACCAGAAAGCTAGAATACTAATTTAAATAAATATATTTTAAACATTTAGTGACTAAAAATGAGGAATATTTTCACTTCCACATTTAGGAAAAATTAAGTGAGAACTATTAGACATGAAAAGATAATCACATACTTCTCACACCATAAGTCAATTGCACAGGTATACTGCATCAAAACCAAAGCTTTAAATACGTACTTGGGTTAACATTTGTTAAATATTATCATTCTGGCTTAAGATGACTGGCCGCTTTAGACGTGTCTCACACGCCCTATTCAGCTACAACTGCATACCCACTTAATCAGCAATCATTGTTCTCTGAGGCAGGACTTTGTTGTCAAGACAAGCACTGAAACCTTTAAAAAATTTCAGAACTGGCATAAGAAAAAAGTGATCTTTGTCAAACAAGGACAAATTTATGCAAATCTTTTATAAACATTCACAAACATTTATTTAGCTTTTGAAATGTTGGCCTCATTTGAGAGCATGAAAATGAGGGGGAAGTAGGAAGATGCAAAGGACAGCTTAGAGGCTGGCACACTACATAAATATTCAGAAGGAAGATTATAGGATTCATGTTAGGCTGTCTTAGGTTTCTCCAAAGTCCACATAGAATACCAAAGAACAAAACTAACGAGAAGTAGAGCAGATGTTAGACAATGCAGCAGCCCTCTTTTCCACACTCACTTGGCTATACTTCGATGCTTTCATTTTTTCTTTCAATATGGTTAGGTCATTCAAGGATTCTCCTATAGACTCTGTATTGTGGCTACAGAGCTATAAGCTGGACCTCTGTCAGCTTTCCAAAAGTTTCCAATGAAAAGGCATTATGCAAATTCTACCTCTCTTACTCTCTTTCAGGAAAAAAAAGCCTCCAGTATGCAGTCATTGGAGTATTGGAAGTCCCAGCCTTCATTTCTGTATGGTTGTGTTTGCCTTAGGGCCATGCTGCTTGTTTTGACAGTGGATCCCCCTAGATAGTTGGGATTAGTCGAGCTTGTTTAGATAAACTTGAAATCAAGGCCTTCTCTAGGTAGACAGCTAGATGTAGCTACTGAGTTTCCAGCTGCCTCCCCCTTTCATCCCAAAACAACTGCAGATTCACAGTAGAGATCACAGCCACAGGCTATGTCACATACATAAGTACAAAATTAAAGGCTGCTAAAAGAAGCCTTTGTAAGTCTTAGTGCTAAAATAAGGAATCTGTACTGTGTAGTTTAAACAAATTATTCAAGAAGCACCAATAAAGGTCTGCAACGGATAGTTAACAAGACATCTTCACAAAAGAAATACCCTGTTTACATCAACAGGCAAGATCACGCTTTGTTAATCACTTCTGCACCATCCTTTTTCAAACCTCTGTCCAACCTTTTTCAAAATATCTGCAAGTCAATGCTCTAAAGTAGCATCTGCTAGAATATCTGAAAATCAGCTCTGTTTAGCAAATCCAAACTTGTCGATCACAGGAGACCATTATGACGGCACTATTTCCATTGGATTTGTGGCCATGTTCACAACCAGACTGGGCCACGTTTCACCTTTACCATCAGCAGATAATGCAGACCATAGGAATTCATTCACACAGATACAACACGTTAAAAGAGAAGTGCCAGAGCTTCAAACCTATATTAAAAACTAAAACCAAATCCTGCCCATATAACTATCTTACACCTTTATAAATCTGGCAATTCATTTTTCAGGGGGCAGAACAACCCAACCCGTTTTGGCTTTTAGAGATCGTAATCCCCTCTAGCTGGATGCCATTTTTCATATATACTTCTACAGCATCCAGGCATAAAAGGCAGGAAACAAAATTAAAGGAAAAAATTAATCACTAGGATGTTATTAATAAACAAGCAGGAACACCCCAACAACACACACACAAAAAACCAAGCAAACAAAACCAAACAAGTTGACAAACAACTTAGACTAATGAATGGTAAATACGATTGAAAAATTAAATCCTGCCCTTTGCCCAAGAAAAAGGATGTGAAGAAAATGGCAATGCTGAGAACAGTTTAAAGACAGACAACAGCAGAATTTTGTGGTTAAGAAGCAAAGGAAAGAATTTGCCACCACCAAGTTCTCTGCCTTTGGGTAAAGAAGGACTTCAGTGTCACTTTTCCACCTCCACATTACAGAAATTCTACCATCTCTCTCTGCAAAAATAAGTCATTTCACTGACAAGATCTTTTACAGAAATTCAAAGCATTAAAAAGTTAGAGAGAATAACATCAGACTCCAATTTCTTCCTGCACTGGTTACCAAAGAGAATATTAGAGTGTATACTGAATTCAATTAGTCATTCCAGATCATAAATTCTCCATTAGTGACATCCTTAGCATGAAATAAGCTACGGACTGGAAATCCTAACCAACAACTGAGAAAAATACATAATTCCTGAGAAGCAATGAGAGAAACAGCTCCATCATGCTATTGTACTTAAAGAAAACAGAAGAACACTTGCAGAATTGTTACCTAAAAATTAAGTATGCCTGCTAAGAAAAGTGCCATGGATATACTTAGCACACCAGGGACCGATAGGATTTGTGGGTTTGCCTTCTCACTGAAGTCTTCTAATTGCTCTGACCAAGATCCTCCTTACTGCTGGAGAGAAGCACAGGCTGCTGTGGAAAAGCTCTAAAGCCAGTCACTAGTGGAGTTACTTAACTCAGCCACACAGGTACTATCTGCTTTTTGCAGCTGGGGAAACATAACAGAACGAAACAACTATCCCAACAGGGACAACAACTCTTAACATGCAGAAGGACCTGTCTCCCAGGCCCTCATTCACATCGCACCTATCTGAGAATTCTCTAAAGGAGAGGAAGGGGAAATGATGGTGCATGACGAGGACACTAGTGTCCCAAGGGAAAGAACTTTCTAACATTAAACTTTGCAGAGATGAGATGGAGTTGGTGTTCACCTTAGATAAGGGAAGGTTATAACAGGACAGCTTTTCAATTTTATTGGTGTTTTCACAGCTTTTAAATTCCCCATTTATGAGAGTACGCGAGGGAGAACAGTGATTGGAAACCTGAAAGCTATGAAAACATTAGCCGTGGAAAGTGGATTTTACTTGAAGCAAAGACAGCTGAGATGTACAGAGATGAGTGAACGTAGAAACTTCAGTTTTCCAAGTATAAAGCAAAGAGCTTCGGACTTCCCTCAGTTAACACAGAATAACGAAGACATTTATTTTAAGAAATCAAAATTAAGATAGTAAATTTTAATTAATTAAGAAATTAAGAAAATTAAGAAATATATACCTTCCAGAACATGCATTCTACTGTTTGGCTGTGTTATAGTACCATGGAATTCATTCAGTACAGCTGCCATTCAGCGCTCACACATTCACTGGCATTCTCACACAGAAGGCTGTGCTGGGTATTCCACTGAGCTCTCCACCCCTGCTCTCTGCTTTACAGAGGGCACAAGGTTTTGATAACCCTGCAGATGACTACAACTCAGCATTTGTTATTTTGAAAGAAGGGGGGTGGGGAAGGAATAAATCACTATCTGACTTCACCACAAAACCTTTTAATACAGAATTCCTCCTCCTGAAAAGACAGATGACGTGATCGTACAGTTCATCGCTTGGGGAGTGAGGTGTGGAACAAATACAAGGTCGCACCTACTTTAAAGTAAGCATCACACAAGGCAAGGCTCTAGTTCAGAAAAACAAAAGTTACATTTCCATCCACACCGCCCCAAATCCAAACTCTTGGAAGCCTCTTTGCTGTCAAGAACAAGTCACAGAAATCTCCTGCCCCCTTGGGAACCAAGGCAAGCCAAGGGACAGCAATCTTCTAGAGCCCTCTTTGATATCCTCTGCACGCACCAGCACCTGGCTACTTATCTTACCCATGTTTCAAAGTAAGTTCTCCTGGTTGCAAAGGACAGTACTGCTCAGAATTCCTGTAAACACAATCGACACGATCAGTCACAGCAAGTCTGACAGCAATTTTAATATGCCCGTACCCTCCATGTTGTCAGGTGCTCGAATTTTATTCAGTTTTTAAACAAAGATCCTTCCTACATATGACAAGTTTTTAAATGGTATCTTTGAAATTGGTTATAAATTGATCTATAGCAGCAGTATAGAATTGAATGGTTGAGGAGAATGAAAGAAGAGTACTTTCTAAACTCTTCGGAAGGTGACTGGCTTAACAAACCAAATATTACAACACGAGCATCTCTCATTTTAAAGAAACCCATCTTTACTTGAAGTGAATATTTTATAGTTTTATCAATACATTTAAACATAAGTGATAATGATGATTCACTTTAGGCCTGATCCCACAACCTTTACCCACACGAATAGTCCCACGGGATTTTAATATGACTACCTCAACGAATAAGGGTTGGCAGGACAGGTTTTAAATTATTCATATATTCACAGATTTTTAAGGCCAGAAGGGACCATTATGATCATCTAGTCTGACCTCTTGTATAACAAAGGCCATACGATTGTACCCAGGAATATTTGCACTCAGATGGATAATTTGTGGTGAAATCAAATTGTGTTTATCGAAATTCCAATACTGATTCAAATTTTACCCAAAATAAAACTGAAATTGTTTAGAAAGTGGCTTGAACTACATTTCCCAACACTCAAACCCAATTACTCCCCTATTTCCACTCAGAATTTTTCTAACTTCTGTACACTGGCTTTTGACATGGCTTTCACACAGACTTTACAGTCCAACACTACTGCAGGTGCTCTCAGGCCAGACACACCTCTTGTCCTCCTTCAAAAGGTCAGTTAATTACTCTTTGGTTTTTGCACTTTTACCATTCCTGTCCCGCTCCACAACTTGTGAAATACAGATATCCTAACTAGACAAACATTTAACTAATGTTATCAATGATGCAACAAACAGGAAACCATCTCCACCTCAACTCTTTCCGAGACAGGAACAAAGGAAGGAGCTACTTCACTTACTAGCTTAAAGACAAAAACAAAAGAGTTTTGAGTCCCTTCTCACTCAGCATGCCTTAGACTTCAGGAGTGGCTTTTTTCAGGGATACTTACAAAGACTGACTTACTATTTGCTCTGCACAAAGCCACTGCGATGATTTTTGCAGCCAATCAGCACACAGTGGTAACATAAACACACAAAATAATAAAGAACCCTAGAATGCCGTGATGCCATGAGAAATGCTGCGCAGCTCCGATGGATTACTGAACAAAGCTCTTCTATTAGGCTGTTCAATATAAACTCTGACTGAATTCGCTCATCATAAAAATACTTGGCAATTACAATCCTTAGATTTACTAACTTCGATCCTGAACTGGAATGTGGATGAACAGATTATGTCAAAGGTTCCGTTAAGATCCAAATCATCTTTGCCATGCATTTCTGAAGGTTGGCAATTCTATTCAGCACAAATGCCCTGTAATGCACCTAGAGCAAGGATAGTATAACCTACTACATACGCAAAGACATTAGATTTGAAAAGGTTCTGCATTTTTCTATACTAATCAAGTGATACTAAAGAAGCACATAAAAGGCACAAATAGAAATACATAAGAAAAACTGACCCCTCACCTACTTGGTCTAAAGAAAAGGTAATGAAAACCAACTTGTAACCTATGACAAGGATAACAATAAGAGAGAACAAACTTGGAATATGCATTTTCTTCACTTTCCTGTACTAAAGGATATACATCTGATCTAGAAAAAGTCTCTAAATTCAGAAAGTTCAACTGTCAAAGCCCATGGTTTAGTCCTGTCCACTATCTC
>JAAGNO010017020.1:5388-30388 GCA_033439905.1 Ceryle rudis | reverse complement strand
TATTTGATCAGAAGATGATAGCAACCCTGGCAGGGGATCCAAGGAGGGCAGCTGAGGCTGCTATGTTGATAAGAGCAGGGAAGGACTTTTCAAGGCTCTCCCTTTACTCTCCTCCAGAAAGACAAAAACTGGGTATAAAACACACACACAAAACACAGGAAACCGAAACTGTGTGTACATACACACGCATATACACACACATATCTCTAAATACATATTTATATATAGAACATTTTGTAAGAGATGTCCTAGTGCTACACTGAACTTTAGCCTGCTACCTTGTGCAGCATCTCTCTGGCTGCAATTTGCCAAAGGCTTGTCACCAGAAAATGGTTCCAAATACACTTGGATTTGGGGTTTAATCAAATAACTCGTTTTGCCAGCTACAGACACTGCGTTGATTAAGCTCCACAGATACATTTTCAGTGACACCAGATTACAAACCTCTCAAAATTACTTTATATTAATGCTACAGTATGCTCCCTAGAAAACAAAAATATTTATCCAGAATTTGACCAAGGTAATTAACATAGCCCTGAAACCTCTGTCATCAGGAAAAGAAATGTTAATGCTTCAGATTAGCAAGCATGCAGTGTCCTTATTACTTTGGCTGTCAGAATAAATAATATGGTAGTACTCCCTGAGAAGTTATCTTAAATTTAATTAGAGATGTTCATAAAACAACAGAATATCATGATTGAAATCATTTATATGACAACCTATTTAAAACCAAACTCTTCAAAGCCATCCACTGTTCAAAGGAACACAGCTGAGAAGGCCAGATTCCATTCTACAAAGAATTTTTTTGATTGCAAAACCCAAAAAACAAACCATGAAACAATCCCAAAGAGTTGAGAATAAAGTGTAACACACGGGAATCAAGTAGTTTCTACACCTGCACAGTTTCTACCCCTTGTGCAATCGGGCGGGTTTGGTTGTGTGAATACACTGGGTCCGCAAATTCTGCTCATCCTGTAGGGAGTGAGTTGCGTTCACAGCCTCTACTGGTCAGTTATTGCTACACTGCATTGCAGCTCAGCCTCGAGGGAGAGTCGTTTTTGACACATGCACCGTACACTCTATTTCCAAACAGTCCCACCCCAGATTTCTCACTGGCAAAGTCTGAGTAATGAATCAGTTGATTGCCCGTTCAATCGCTAGCACACGCAAACTTTTTATTAAGGTGTATTCTTCTAACACTAGAAATACAGCAAGGCTCTTCATTAAACTTTCTAGCTTAACTTTTTCCAGACGATCAGCTGCTTAGTTGTAACACTTCACCATTACACACGTACAATTACATACACAGTAAATCATTTTTTACATATGCATATCAGCAAACTCTTCTACATTAACACAACGAAGTGGAAAGAGAAAGCAAAGGATGATCTTTGAAAGCCTTAGCTTGAAAATTCTTAAATCCATATGCAGGTCAAAAGCTTAGCACACTTTCCTGTGTATGGATTTGAGAAAAGTGTCCAAACATGCAAACAAATGTGAAGAGCTGAACTCATATGAAGACGATTGATTGATTGATGCACCATTAACAGGACGATGCAGTCTCATATTTCACCGAACCAAATGCATCAGCGGCAAGAAAAAACTATGCAACATCTCTTATGATGCATATTCTTAAATATTTTTTTTATTTGAACTATTTGAGACTAAACTTCCAGGATTTCACAGAAGGAAAAAACCAACCAACCAACGACAAATCAATTGAAGAAATAAATGTGTAAATCTAAATAGATTGTACTGCTGAAGAAACTGCACCAGTGCCTGGAACACAGTACTGACATTCCCGACCACCAGCACCGCTTCGACTGACCTATTGCTCTCAAACTTTATATTCACATACTGACACAGCGTTTTAGCATTTACCATTTTTTAAGAAAATAAGGAATTTAATTAGGACATAAATCCACAGTGCGTTTGCTCTACACACATTCCTCTATAGATCCCAATCCATATTCTCCACTCTTTAAAAGTACACCAAAACAGGTTAGTCATACAAAGCAATTGTGTGTGTGTATTTCTCCTGTTTTCTTAGCATCTTGAAAGCCTTTCTGTGTTTCAAGGAGCTCAGTGGCATGAAGGAAGGCCTATAGGAGTCTATTTGATGATATTTATGTAAACCCTGGAAGCTCCGGGCCAGATCCCTGTTCAGCAGACAGAGGTGCATTGGGCGTCATTTTGCAAGATACTAAGATTGACTCATAAGCACCGGTGGCTGAAAATTATCATGGGCAAATAAATACCCGCTGGTGGTTTTATTGTCTCAGAGGCCACCTTACAAACCTCATTAAAGTGCAACAAAACACCAATAACTACTTCAAAAAATCACAGCCAAGGATTTTTTGGTTAGGGTCTTTGGTTTTAATTTTGGCTTTGTCTAGATACATTAATTTTCATTCACAATTTCGATTTAAGTATATTCATTCTTACAGAAAATTGGAAATTTTTTTTCCTGCCTCTCAAAAAAATTATGTGTCTTCAAGAAATGAAGAGTGAGCAGTGGCCACAGAAAACAGTATGACACAAACAGAAAAAGTATTGCCTGTTCCATAAGCATCCCTAATGCAAGAAGGTCAAAATAAATCAACTTGCAAGAGCCAAAAGATTTCCAATGCCCTCAGTTCCGAGTGGTGCAGTCAACACACCGGAGGGATGGCATCCAATCAGGAGACCTGGACAGGCTTTAGGAGGTGGGCCCATGCAAACCTCAAGAAGTTCAACAAGGCCAAGTGCATGGTCCTGCAGCTGGGTCAGGGCAATCTTAAGCACACAGGCTGGGGGATGAGTGGATTGAGAGAAGCCCTGAGGAGGAGGACTTGGAGCTGCTGGTTGACGGGAAGCTCAACACAACCTAGCAACATGCGCTTCCAGCCCAGGAGCCAACCATATCCTGAGCTGCATCAAGAGCAGGTCGAGGGAGGGGACTCTACCCCTCTGCTCTGCCTTGGTGACACCCTAACTGGAGTACCATGTTTAGCTCTGGGGCCCCCATCAGACAGACTGAGAGCGGCGTTGTTCAGCCTGGAGAAGGCTCTGGGGGAACCTTGTAGCAGCCCCTCAGTATTTAAAGGGGGCCTACAGGAAAGCTGGGGAGGGACTCTTTAACAGGCAGGGTAGTGACAGAATGAGGGGTAATGGTTTTAAAGGGAAAGAGGGTAGATTTAGATTAGACGGAAGAAGTTCTCTGTGAAGGTACTGTAAACATCTACAAACCAAACATTACTATTGCTCAGTGAGCCTCGCCATTGAGAGGATAATCACAAGGCACCTAATAATCACAATGGACACAATATCCAAATTATTCTGGACAAGGGAAAGCCTTGTTCCTCGTCCAGAGGAATACAGGAGGGCAGCTCAACCAAGCATCCAGGATTCAGCTTTAATCAGCACCAATAGCACCGGTAAAATATGCTCAGCACTCAGATGAAATACTTGGTAAAGGCATGAACATAACTGCCTGCCAGCTCTGCCTACAAAACTAAAGTAACTTGAAAACTTCAAACACTTTTACTAACAGTAATTTGTTTTGCACACTGCATGCCAACACAATTAGATGTAGCTCCACTATCTCCAGACAGAAAGAAAACCCTCTGCAACTCAAAACACAGTGAACACTCTTATTCCAGGTACTTAACAGGCTCTCAAATGAAATGATGCTCAAATATTTTTCTACATTAATACTTCATAAGCAGAGTAAACACATATAAAAGACTTCCCCCCCCCCCTCAGTTTCGGAGAGTAGAATCTATTTGCTGACATCAGAACACGGGAAGAGACAGCCTGAAACCCCAACCAATCTCTGACAGTTACAGCAAGTACAGAGATGAAGATTGCCAGGGCACCAGTCATCTAGAGAGTTACAAAGCACTCAAAGCTCAGCTGAGGTCAGCAAGAGGAGACATTGCAAAACAATGACAAAGGGAAAGTCAACAACAGAAAGAAAAATAAACAAAAATCACACGAATTATGGAGCTGCTTCTCAAACTAAACTTTTCCCAAACCCCAAAACATGAACTCAAATTATGCTACAGCTTGAATTTGTATGTGGATGGCAATTTAGTATCTCCCGTTAATCTTTCATTACATCTGATTTTGTAGTTTCAGCTCAAAATATGACAGCAAGTGCTGATAAACTCCCTTGGAAAATAATCACGTATTAATATAAATCGCATGTTGAAATATAGCACTAGACATTTTAAGTTTAAAGCAGAAAGTACACAAAAAATACCATTCCACAATAAAGCTAAAATACACCATCTTCTCCACAATCTCCCACTCTTGCATGGGCACAAGGGCAATGAAATACACATGCATCACAAATTTACATTAAAACTGTTGGTACTAAGAAGAAAGCCAACTTTTTTTTTTTTTTTTTACTCCCAATGTTTATGCTCAGGTTTAAACAGCTTTTAAACCAATGGCATGTCAAATAAATTTCCTCACAGTCATGAGTGACTTCACTGAAGTCAGAGTGACTTTTACCAACCTGATGCACCAAGTTTATTTACCAACCCGATGCACATCATCCCAGGCCCCCTTCCCAGAGGATATAGCTCCATACACAGCAGCTGCTGCCCAGAAATCTAGGTGGCCAGAGACCTGGAGATGCACCACTTAGGAACAACACCCATGAAACAGGTCACATGGCCATTTTTGAAGAAGTTTAAGAGGTGCTTTTGAGGGAAAATACTGAATCAATTCTCATACGAGCAGTATCTGAAATTTTTGTAACTGAACGTATTTTTTATTTTGAAACAGGCTAAGAAAGGACAATGTTTCTCCGTGGTACAAGAGTAAAACTTTTCTGAATTGTCACAGCAGCATTTTGATTCATTGCCATGCCATAGGAGTATCAACAAATGGGTAACACGAACCATTGACTCCACACTCAGTGAATAGTTTTCATTGCTAATAGAGTTAGTTTTCCCCTCTAGCAGTAAAGATTCTGCCTCACACATTATGCACATTATGTGGAGCATCATTTAATAACTCAACCATACTCAAGCCATTATTGTTAGTATTTTAGTAAATATGTGAATGTTTCCAAGTTCTGAAACCTATTACTGACTCTCCCGACAGAATCTTGTTCAACAAAAAGCCAAATACAGAAGAAAACTGAAATTAGCTGTGAACTGTATAATCCCATTGTTCAATTTCATGGCATTTAAGACACTACCTTCCCTTCCTCACAAGTCTAGATGTTAATCCATGCTGTAACCTGATTTAATTTTCCAGATGACAGGATGGGAACATGCTACAATGGCATATTAGTGTAACTACGCTGCTCTTTTACTCTCAACTTTTCTTACATCATGAAGTGAAGAGTTTTGCTTTTAAAAGAGGCATACTTGATTACTTCTAAAAATAGCACAACTCAAAACAGTCTGTATTTGACGTACATTGAAATTATAAAGCCAGTAAAGTTCTTAAAACAAAAAAAATACCAGAAAATACTTCCTAGAATTAACCACATAAATTTATAATAACCTGTTTCTTCTGATAAGAAATCAGCCAGTTTAATCGACACTAGCTACAAATTGTTCAGATATACTAATCTCAAACAGAAAAATACAGTGAAAACTACTTCATTTTTCTTCTCTAAATTATTTATCTCATTCACGTCTTTAAGGGCTTTGTAGCTGCAATCCCTCTAAAATGAAATGTAATTCCATTTAGAGCAACTTTAATTTCAACACCCACTACACATTAGAGCAGCACAACTAAAAAGTAACGTAAACTTCTTTCCAAACCTCTGCAAGCTCCCTGACGTCCTGTATTCAGTACAGCCAAACACTTCTGCTTGTCCCTAAACTGCTGCAGACTCCGCACGAAGATAACATCTCAGAGTGGGGGAAGCGAGGGTGAAGGGAAAGGGGTGGAGGGAAAATGCAGGATAAGAAAAATCTACACACACACACAAAGACAGACAAGAAACGTCAGAACAAGTTCTGGCAGAAAATACGTATGGAATAAATGTTACAGTTTCCTGGATGTGAAGCTTTGAGACTTCAATCTTTTCTTCTCAAGGTACTCCTTATTGTAGGAGTGCACAAGTCAGAAAACAACCAAGATGTAAAAGAAAATTCTACTAGAATGTCTTACAAAGTGTATATATAAAAAAAATCCAAACCCAACAACAACAGAAAACCCTCTGCCATGACCACGATACCTGTAACTGAAGCTACCCCAAAACATCAATCTGTGAGCACACGTAGCAGGTTCAATATTCAAAAATACAACCCGCGTGAGAAAAGTTCTCAATGAACTATTTGCCAAGCAGATCCCATTTCAAACAAATACTCCTTTTATAGTCCACATCTTTGTGGCAAGTTAGGCATAAATAAGCAGACACAGACCTATCGTTCTCAGTTACTGAGGTTTTCATGAATGACGTACAATCACCAGTCGAGTGAATCCACAAGCACTAGATGCATCAGCTGCTGTTCGAACGACTCCATCGACATTAACACCGTAAAACACAGACTCGCAAGTTTGCCTCTCAACAGAACATTTGGAAGTCTGCCCTGCAAGTGCCAAAAACCTCACTGGTAACACGAAAACACTTTTCACAACAGTTTAATCTAGAAACAGAATATGAGGTTTGCAACTCACACACAAAATGCTGTTCAGAGCTCAGTAAAGTGATCCAAAAGCAGGAAAGATTGAGAGCAAAGGCAACATAAAATATACATCATAGAAGAGAGGAAGGAAGAGAGAAAACCACAACAGATTAAGCAAATCACAGTGATTTCCATGATTGTTTTTATGTTATTAACACATCAAGAGCCAGAGGGGCAGTGAGGAGCAAAACTTTCCTAGGCAGTATTCAGCAATATCTTACACATATTTTTAAATCCTTCTGATCTAGCAGGTTAGGCTGCAAGTTCCTCACGGATTTGTACTTAAGGCTGTATACAGCTCTCCAGAAAAGAGCTATGCAGAAGAAACAGCCCTAATAATACAAGAAACAGCAAATGTTGTTAAAGCTGCCCTTACATTTCAGTACACGTGAGGTGGGTTCCCAACTGATCTCACAGCAGTTTTCCAGCGCATGCGTTAGTCCATCAGCAGCTTAATGACCCATTCAGAGTAAACCTTACATATGAGACTTTCACTTCTTCTAGCATTCAAACTGACTTTCCATCTAAAGGGGTCTTGGTTAAATTCATTTCACAGGCCTATTAAAAACTAGAGTACAGTGAATGCGAAAGGGAAAGCACACTCACTTCTTGGATAAGAATACAGGAAAACCATTCACGGCCTTTTACAGAAAGAAAAGGCTACATTAGTTTCCTCTTAGCAACTCAGTTACCTGGTGTCATGTCAAGCTGATGAACTGTCCAGTTTGCTACTTAAAATGCGTTTAGCATAACATGGACATCCCACTACAGAATAGTAAAGAGTGGTATTTCCAGTTTCCTCTGGCGCAGTTACAACTTCACAAGAATCCGTTGTTCTCTTTCAATACAATTGAAGAGCTAAACTATCATGAAACAAACAGATGATGGAAACTTTATAAACAAAACCAAAACCTAAACCGCTGAAGTTAGCTGATATAAATGTTAGTGCAAACATAACGACAAAACCTAAAGAGTCAGTTCAGTTTATATTTTATTACAAATCTCTTCCGTAGTATGAAGTTCTCCAGGGAACAAGATCGGCTCTTCCCTTGGCAGCATTATGTTGTAACAGGAGCAGATCGGGAAGCAATGGATTGAAGAAAATACACGTCAGAGTCAAGATCTGACAAGTGATAAGTAAAAGGATATGAGAAAAGTTATGCATCAGTCTAGTTATGATCCTTTTGCAAGGTAATAGTAATTGAAGATGGAACACGTTATTTACTGTCTTGGATTCTCATATGGAATGATGCCAGATTTAATCAAAACTCTACCAATTCTTTTAAAGGAAGCTGTGAAACAGTTGCGTTGCAAGCACAGTGTTCAATGTATGAAATGGAGTTGGGAAATCACTTCTATATTAAAACCTTAACTCCTTTTGTTTCATCCATACTAAGAAAATAGGTTTAAAAAAAATTAGATGTAAACCAGATTAATTTCTCTTCTATTAACATTCTAAATGGTAAGAATAAGGAGACAATAGAAAGTGTAAGATGTCTGCAGCCATCAGAACACTCAGGATTATTTCTTTACAAAGAAGAGCAGACAACTTCAGTCCAGATTAATTTTTACATTGATGATCCTGATATAACTAAAGCCAGAACTATAAAAAGGGGATGCACAGGATAGAGCTAAAGCTAAAATAAGAGATCAAAACCAGAAGACAAGAAATGTACTTAATTCAAGTCTTGTTTGTTACATGTTTCTCCCATCTTCCTCTGAGGTCTTCAGATCTTTTATATGCAATGGTTAATTACTTTGGTGATACCTCAAGTCCACATTAAAGCACGGCTGATGAATCTTTTGAGTATGCTTTACTATGCACTTAAGGAGATATTTCTCTTCATAACCATCTGTTCTTCGCCCAACACAGAAATTTACTATTACTGGAAATCTAAGCCAAACTCCAGGCGCCCTGAAAGGAGCAAATTTTGAATGGATTACATTTTAAATTATTTTTTTATCCTCCCCCCTCATAATTTTAGTCAGCAAATTTTACAGCAGCTAAAACTTGCAAAAATTACAATTAGGTAACATCTGACTTCAATGTTCAAGAAATCCACAAAGCCTGGCTTACAAAATTAAATACGAAGTGTTTTGAAACATTTTACAGGCTGCCTGTAATAATCACACAAAAGAGCGTAAATGCAGAAGCTGAATAGGAACACCAACTTTAAGCCTTTTTTTTGTTTTAATAATTTTTTTTAAAAACTGTTAGTGCTTGATCAATATATTTTTTCTGGTAACCTTTTCACCACTCTATAAATTTAATAGAGAGATGTTTCAAGTGCTCAGGCCATGAATACCGAATTTGCTTCCCTCCTGCCTCTTTGTATTTATATTCTGAGACAGCAGAGTTGCCTGGTGACAGCCTCTTCACTTCAACAGCAGCTGGCAAGCCCTCCTTGTCCTGAAAATATGAAAGAAACAGTTAACTAATATTTCATGCTATGATTTAAATGTGACAATCTGGAAGAGCCAGTACCCCACAGGGCAGGATTTACAGAATAAGATTTGTTCCTAAGTCTCAGAAGCAAAGAAGAAAAGTAAACAGACCTTCATCACGTGTAGCTTGCATGCAGCAAAGATTAATCTAGAGTTAGTGCAACATCTAGAGTTTAACAATACCAGACACAGGCAGCCATTGTGTAAATCTGCCAGTTTAACTTACATTTCCAGAATGCAAATTCTCAAGTTACACAAGATAAGACCAAAGCATCTAGAGTTTTGACATTTTTACAAGGAACAGTCACTCTCTCTAATGTTTACAAGACGTGTATTTCAACTTGCTGATGTATGCCTATCTGCTTTCCCAAGATTACTGCTTCTGCTGAAGGTTCAAGCACATACAGCCCAAAACAATTTCTCTAAGCTGTCATTTTACAGCAAAAATTAAAGATTTTTATTTGATAAAATTAAGAGTTTATAGCCAGCTTAATTAATATCTAACATTGTCATATTGATAAGAACCTTCATTTAAAAAAAAAAATCCTTATTCAATTCATTTTAAGATAAGTTTTTACATAATACCACATTTTCTACCTTCCGGTGTCAACCAGATAATTTTTTATTCTGTTTGTTGTTTTGAAGCAAGCCAGGAATAACATTTCTGTGTCACGTTGCTGTTTAGAAATACTATATTACAAGGAACTCATGTAAAACCTCAACGTGGCCATGGCAATCAATCAACTACATTACAAAACCTGAAGGAACTGCTAATGAAAACACAGTATTTTCCAACACACTGCCAGGCTTTTCAGGACTAGAAAATACTTTGGGCTTTATGAACATTTTTCCAAACTGCTTTATTTTCACCATTTTTGGGTTTAGTTTTAATATTTTGGCCATAATAACCCATCTTTCCCACTTATTACAGAACACTTTACTATCATCAAACTTTTTTCTTACCTCTTTCCAAAATTCACTAACCATACTAAGTTCAGATAGACACATAACTAGGCAAACACGTACAAGTCCTCCAGAAATACATTCATTGTTATACGGACCATCACATTTCAAGTTTAACCTGGACTGACTCAAAACCAACTTGGAACAAAAGTGTTCAAGGGAACTGTAACTTCTTGAAATCTTGTACTAAAGAAAAAGAAGCCACCCCTACTCTTCAGCAGTGGTGTAATTGCCAGAAGTACACAGATAATACCTTCTGTGTTAAACATGCAACAGAAAATACAGATTTCTAAGCCTCACCACGTAACTTTATAATGTTTAAAACTCTGACCTTACTTTCATACTTTCAATATAGTCTCAAACTGCTTCCAGTGTCAAAGCTATCATGTGTTACCACCAGCCCCAATGACACCACTCGGCCCTACTGATCTGCACAAATATCACCTCTGAGGGGAATTTCCCTGCACAGGAATACAAGATTTTATAGAAAACAAGCTCTTCGGCATCCAAGATGTATGCTACCAGTTCTCCACCCATCAAGATGCTCCTGAGACAGTGGACTAGTCTAGTGCTCAGCAGGAACATTCCATAATCATGTTATATTTGTTTAATAGCCAGCCCTGGAAATCAGGTGTATATAAAACTAGCAATTTCCTTTCTGTTTTCCTTGCTCAGATTTATTATTCAACACACTCCCAACTACACTTTCAGACTTTTTCAAGAGCTCTGCCAGTTCTTTTCAATGTTCACCCTTACCAGCAGATTTGCTGAAAACCATTTTTCCCTTCACTACCAACTCCAAAGGTAGTAGAAAAAAAATGCAGGCTTAATCCACTTGTGCATTTTTTCTACACAGGTTGATCCACAGGGTGCTGAAGTGCAGATGATCATCAGCTCCCATTGTGCTGACGTGCAAATCTCTTGATGACTAAGGAAACGAGAAGCGTAACTTGTTATGGCCAGCTGGCAGCACAAGTGTAGTCTCCAGTATCAGCACATCATCACTGAGTTGCAAGAACATCCAGTATCACACGGACTAGGAGGAAAAGATGCGTCCTATAGATGATAAAGTCCTCAGAAGCAGCTTCTCAAAATATGAGAAAGCTCTTGAAGAAATAGAACATTCAGAGAGACATTTTTTCCCCTAGTACTTGGTAGAAACACCACTGATAGCTAGAGCTGGGCTTGCCTTCTTGCACACAGTCACATGCACTGATAAGCAGTATGATGAGGGGAATCAGTTTTCGACAAATCTTAAAAACTAGAGGTAAACTCAAGAGCTGTAGCTGCTTTTATCACAGGCAAGCACACCTAGAGGAGTGCATACTCTTTTCTTGTTATCTCATACCATGTCTAATTTGGCTTCTAAGCTCTCTGCTCCCTAGCTGCTTTTGCCACTTCTGAACTGATACCACCTTTGAATTGTCTTGATCAGAGTACAAAGTATCAAGAGGTCATTTCTAAAAACTCCCCTTCCCAATAAACTCTCTTTATTTACCCTAGATCAAATCATCTATTTTGGAGTACAGAAAGAAACAGCATTTACAGTAATTTACTTGTTGAAAAACAAACGGCTGTAACATCACAACACTAATACTTCATGTCACGCTTGTTCCACAGAGGCTCTGCTGCCTCTTCGTAAGTGATCAAACTATGACTAAGTTGTCTCCATTTTTTTTTTATACAAGCATATATGTTTAATTTTTAAACATAAAAGATTAAATTAGATGTTAAACACACAAACACAGCTCCTTTTAAAAAGGCTCAAACCACTATATTTACATCTGCAAGTACTCATTTTATTACTACAACCTTTATAACAGAGCTTAGGTTTGCTTCAAACAAAACAGAGTTCTCAGTGATAGAAGTGCAAGAAAAAGCCCTGCATACAGTTAGTCTACAAAGAATTAACTGGATTAATTAGCAAGGGATTTGAGAAGCAGCTTGGAGCTAGAAAACCAAAACACTAAATTGTTTAAATACTTTGGCAATGGATCAAGGTTTCTAGGCAGCCCTATGTTCCATTCTCTGGGTTTTTTTCCTCGGTGTTTTAACACATTTAACCTGACGAGGTACTTTTTCATGAGATATGAATGACACTGTCAAAATACCAAAAAAGAAGATGTGAATTAAAAAATGCCACAAGCTGTTAGCAATTCTGCCAACATGTATGAGCCCAGGCAACATTAATTAAAAATCAATAGTTTAGGACATAAATAGCTCTTATCTCTGTTATACTATATCTCTAACATAACTCTTTAATAAAGAGGAAAAAAAAAGGCAATGTCTTTGCTATTATACTGACTGAATTGACCACAACAAAGCAAAAGAAATAAGGCAAAAACACCGAGCAAAGAAACACGTATGAGAAAGGGAGGACAGGCGTATGAATGATCGGAATGTTTCAACCTTGCACTATCATTAACACATAACCGGCTGGAAGAGCCACACTGCAAATACTTGCAGAATAAGTGACCAGGGAGAATATTTCAGGCTTTTAGTGCTAATATGATTCTATACAAAATCCTGCATGCCGAGGAAATAAGAATAACCTACACAATTTTCTGTTAGCTAGAGCTTATTAATCAGCATTTTTACTATGCATCTCAACTAAAGATTACAGTAAATTCTCCAGCAGCTACATAATAAAGATGGGTGCAATATCCTGCCTCTCTCAACTTTTTCTTCTTCGGTGATACAATCTTCAAACTCAAGTTACATTAAGTCTTTTAGCTTTGGATTATTCTAAACTAAACTAGGAACTTAAACCATCCCTTTTGAAAGATGTTCTCAAGCTTACAGAATGCCAAACATTTGAAACACCCAAATGCATTTTCTAACAAGAAATGACTTAAGGCACACCGACCTGGATGTACAGTTTGAGTCTGCCATAACTCCTAGACAATCATGGCAATTCAGACTTCTGAGGAGTTTCTACAGAAAATTTATTAATACAAAAAAAAAAAAAAGAAGATTCTGTAAGAATCATACAAAAATAGAAAAGTTAAATTCAGTTTTCATTTTGTCTAATGACTCTTGCATTACTCATTTATTAATGATGGATATATCAAATGCTTCCATCAAGGCACAAGAGTCTAAATCAAGGATGGTCAAGAAACCTAAATCAGGAAGTCAGCCAGGCATATTTAGCAAAAAATTTATTTGAGTTCAAAATAAAGGGAAAATTTCATGTGTACATATGCCAAGACACTAAACACTACACAAATTTCAGTGGAAGAGCAGATCATAGAAGTGCAGTACCCTGAAGGTGCAATTTCCAGGACAAAAAAAAAATATTTTGAGAAGTCAGATTTGAAAGCATGGCTCTCAAGATCATCTTGCAGCAGATGACAATTTGCAAGTGCAGTTCTTCTCAGCTGCAGAACAGAGACCTGCAGATGAACAGCAACTGCAAAATCTGGATAACACTACAGCAGACAGTCATTCCGGAATTAAAGAGTCTGCAACATACAAGGACATCACCTTTGTGGAATCACATGCCAAGCAGAGCTGTATCTATCAGAATAATCAGAAATTCTATTATGGCAATGTAGTCATGAAGTAATAATCTTTAAGAGCTTAAATGATGGTATTTCACCATCTATTTGATTTAAAGTCCTACCTCGTAGCTGAATTTTGTGACATTCCTACTTTTTCACATCCTCATACCATAATCCCACCTTCCAGAAATTTAGTTTACTGATTGCAGTGCAGCACAAGAAAATCAAAGGTTCTATTAATGAAGCATAGATGCCAAATCTTAATTTTTAGTAGGAGGACATTAGAACACATAACTGCTGCTAACAGCCTTTCCCCAAATGGAATAAATAGAAATTCCATCAAGTTCCTGCGATAATGTTTTGTGTAATTGTAAAAATACACATTACCACTTTAATAACATTTCAGTTAACTTCTCCATTTAAGGTTCAAGAAAATAAAACAATTCAGAGGCATCGTTACATCATCTGTCTCCATTTTGCTATATCATTATAAATTAAACTGATTATAAGATGCAGAAGTAATTTGTAAACTCTTTCAAAGGACGTGATTTACATTTTTCTTCTACAAGATATCACCCTAACATGCTACCTTGTGTTAAATATTAAGTAAAATACTCACACGACATATATGGCAAAAATGGAATGTATTTCTGGTATGCGTTGGGATTACTTTCAGCATTCTAACACTGTTTATAATACTGGTGCAAATACTGCCACCAATAAAGAAACAAACATTAAAAAGGTGTCCTTTAAGCTTCCCTTTAAGGCATCTACCATAATCGTATAATTTGCTCTGGACATCATTAAAATGTAAAGTTAATGAGGATTCAGCTGAAAACAGAAGAAATGTAACCTATTTTCAGGCAAAACTTCTAACACTGCAATCAGAGGGAAAACCTCTTTGATGTCTCTTTGTCTCTTCTCATTAATTTTCTTTTGGTTTAAAAAAAACCACAAAGGCTGTTTAAACTAAAAAATGCATAGAAGTTTAAACATGGTAATTATAGTCAAACTGCAATGAGGTCATTAGGTTTTTAAAACTTTGAGATAAACAAAATTGAGACGTATGACTATTTTAAAAACATGTCAATACTCAATTTTAATTGTCCATGTGATTGACACTCACTGTATTCTAAGGATTTAGACTAGACAGAGAACTGCTTCAAGATGATTTAGTGAAGGATCTAATCCCATATTCAGAGTAAAGCAAAGCAATAAAGAAATACACCAAACTGAAAAGCACTGTAATTGCTGTATTACTGGATACCGCATTTGGTGTTTATAAAGTGCAACAAAACATGCTTTGTGCAATCTCCATGCAAGAGGAGATTCTGCTACTTTTTACCTCTACAGTTCATTAAAGAAAATTAAAAAAATACTAAACAAGTTCAATAATTCTGTTTACTCATTACATCTATTTTTGTTTATGAATACTGCCAAGGTACACACAGAACTACATCCTTCTGGTTTAGCGTGCTAATGCTTCCCAGTAGAAACTACCTTTAAGAGCTATTTAATTACACAGTACTGACAGAATCTATGGTACACTGAAGTGGTATGTATTTTTACTGAACAACTTACAAGTAAATTTCCTCAAACCATAATCAAAACAATTTTTAGCACTGCTGTGTACAAAAGCTGACAGATTATCACAAACACATGGAAAGCATTTAAGCCATTAAGTATAAGCAACAAATATACAGGACAAATACAACATTACCTTTAGTGTAGAAGGACATTAATCATTATAAAACAAAATAAACATATCTGTAACATTTTTTCCACGTGCAAATATCAGCTCTAGATAAAATGTGATGAGATCAATATATTAGTCTGTGGGGATTGTAAGTATGTATTTTAATGCATTTGTGGACATAGGTTATAGCTTTAATAGAGAATTACTGACCCTACTGAATCTTTTTAACATTTGATAAATGCCTCTTCAAATTAAACTGAGTGAATGCTCAACAGGCAAGTATCAGACAAAAATAGCTACTACTTTAGGTGCAAGGGAAGAACAACTTTTAAAGTAAAAATCATGCTTAATGCAAAGAGAACTTCTGGCACTTGTGTTTTGGGGGTTTTTTGTTGGTTGTTTTTGTGTTTTCTCTTTTCTACTGTGCCATATTTTATTACAATCTGATCCTGCCCTTCACCGTGTGCCAGTTCCATTCTATCATCTCTTCAACTGCATACTGAAGAGACAGCACAAGCTTGTTTCCATTCTGACTGAGCTGTTCCTCATTTCCTGGTATCTTTCCCTACTGGCTTGCACTGTCCTAGCGTCCAAAGATAAAGCACGTGAATTAAATAACATTAAGTCAAATACGAAGTTTACAAATAGGAAAAATCAGAAGCCTGTCTACCTATACTGCAACACTTAATTGGCTATTTTGTCTTCACACTATAGCATTTGATTTGAGTCTGTATTATTTATTTTTAATAGTTTGGGTTGGTTGGTTTTTTCCACAGAGTGATGATCTGGGTTTAGAATCTTTGGAACAGATGATCAAGGATCTCAGAAGTATCTTACAGGTCAACTACATGTAAACGAAGAGTAATTATTTACTGGAGAGATAAAATGATGTAAGAATCAATTCAAAAAAGGTAATGTTACCACTATTAATATTCATAACTAAGTAGTTTCAACATAAATGACTCTTTGTAGGAACTAAAGATGGGTTTTGGTTAATCCCAGTAGAATGCAATGAGAATTTTGACTGTAATTCTCTTCACCACCGTTTAAAATCCTAGCACAAATTCTAAGCATGGAAATTCTTTTGGCTACAATATCCAAGATACTGCTTTAAAAGTACTCACTGGAAGGTAGTGGGTTTTTTCCCCTTGGTGTATGCACCATAATAGTTACTGGATGTCTGGGACAGACCACACATTCTTGGCACAATAAATAGGACCCTTCACACCTGCCTCTCATCTTTTAACTGGAACATTCCACACAGATTATGATGTTCTACAGGGTACTTCTATGCAGTCTTCTATTATTGGACTATCTATAGTAGACATTACTTATTTTTACTAGTTAGTTCATCAAATCAGAAAACATTGTTCTCCAAAGAGCCAGTCATGGGGAGAAGAAAAGAAGAAAAAAAAAAAAATCTCAACCAACTTATATATTAGGGTTTTTGAGGGCTTTGGTGCTTGGGTTTCTATAAATTCTATAAATCCCTACAGAAGTATAAACAAATGAACTTTTCAGAATATAACCCATTCCAGATAATCACTGTCAGTTGTCTTTTTGCACACCTCCATCCAAGATTATAATTCTCCATACTGCAGTTCAACTTCCTTGGTTTCTATCCACACTTCCATTAAGTAAGTCTTATTAAAAAGTATATTGAAAGTTGTTTCCTTCTTAAAAAGACATAAAAATCATCTTCCCAAGAGCAAATCATTTGTCAGCAACTGGAATTTTGTCAAATGTTTTACCAAAACTTGGCAGCCCCAGCAGGGCCAAAAAACTCCTCGCTCATCAGACAGGATTCAGCAGCACTCCCTCAGTGCTCCTTCTCCCCTTCCTATGACAGCGCACACAGATAGCGGCTGATACACCTTGTTCACAGACAGTGAATGTGTTAGGATATTAACACAACATAGCACAGTTATTTGAGATTAAAATGTGTCTCACCACTGTTACTCACAAACCCTTCAACAGGGAAGCATAGCACGCAGTGCCCCTTCACCGTGCATCAGCGTGCTACAGCTTCATGTAGGATACTGCAGGATCAGCCTTGGCTCTGGTAGCACAAAAGGTGGGGTTTAGTATTTGGTTTGGTATTTAAAACCATTGTTGAAGTAAAACAGTAGTCTTGAATTAATTGTACACTTATTTGATAATAATTTAGCCTCAAATCATCTATTTCCATCTTTAAAAAAATACAAAAAGAAAACCACAAAAAAAAAAACCCACAATCAAAAACCAAACCCAAACCAACAACATAAAACCACAAACCAAACAAAACCAACAAAAGCCACATGAAAACCTGACAATGTCTCTTTTTGTTCATATCATACCAAAGCAAAGCAGACCAATACTGCCTCAGGCACTCCGATAGGCTCTTTTTGAACTAGAGTTTACATTCTCTTCTTGCAAGGAACTACCTATAAGAAAAAGAACCAGCAATAAAAACAGATCTAGTTCATCCCTTGCTCTGCTTGCATGAACTTAGAGTAGTTCTCTGGGTAGAATTACCAACCTACAGGTCAACAGACTACAATTTCGGACACAATTTCTTAACTCCAGTATTTCTACTGGAAACACTCATAGGAAGCATCAGTACAACTGTGGATGGACCCAGTGTCAGTCATTTCTGGGATGGCGCTTACAACATAAGGCGAAAAGACCCCAAATCGCGTTCTTAATCTACAGGGAGTCTACTTTAAAGTCATTACTACTTTGTTTCTTTTTCATCTGAATGACATTCTAATTAAAAGTTCTTCACAGAAATGTCTGTATCTAGATTAACAACTGATTGCAGATGCATTAAGCTTTAAGCAAAAGTTAACACTCATTAATGAGATTACCTGTTGTGATTAAATAAGGACAAACAAAAACAAACTACCTTGGAAATTCTTGTGACTGAGAATGAACTAAAGTTAAAATTACTCCCTTAAAGTCACACACACATTAACAACAACTTTCTGACTCTATTCAAAGTACAATCTCTGTGCAATTACTGGAATAACAGCACTACTCTTAAAGAAGCACATTAACAGAGAGTTAATCGCAAGAAGTGCTTCCTCAGATTCTTAAATGCTTCAAAAGCCGAAATATTAAATGTTTCAGTACTATTTAGTATCTAAATAGAGTCTCTCAAGAACTCTCTAAAAGGAAAAGCCACTCAATCTCCTCTGCAAATTTAAGGAAAACCGTAAGTACAGATAGCAAATGAAATTAATTTGTTAAAATCACTAAAAAAACCCTCCCTAAAAACGTTTCAGTTTAGCAGTTAATTTCAACCTGCAGTTAAAAAGGCACTAGCTGTCAGTCAGTTTTCTCACCCAACTCTATCATGAAAAGAAAAACTGACAGATCACAGGAGCTTGCCTTTGTAAACCAATTCGGGAACTTTCATGCTTCTTATTTGTTAGGTTAAAGGTTAAATTGCTGACCTCTGCCCTCCTGCTTAGCAGCCTTTCCCTTTTTCTGTAAAGCTTTATTTTGGGGCTGTATTTACATGGATTAGTCTCTTTTCACGCTAAGAAGGAATCTGTTCACAGCCAAAGCCTTAGTTCTGGTTGTACAAAAAGCAGTCACAATTATTCAGCAGCAGACAATGACCATATTGTGGATTTACAAAAAAACCACCTCAGCCATGGCAAGTTCTGTCCTTGCTGCACAAAACAATAGAAGAAAAATCTTATCAAGCATTCAAGAGAAAGCAAACAAAGCAGGCCCACTGTGAACTTGATGAAGATGTCAAGCTCCTTTAAAAAATATAAATCAACAAAAGAGTTTAAAGTCTTGTGAGTGAGACTTTCTGTGCTGAATTTTTCTGTCTAAACAGTGCCAGCAGTAGCGTTATAGTGCAGACTAGTAAATACTTGTGAAATAGAAAAGACTGTAGGCAGAAGTAGTTAAAGCATGAAGCAAAAAGGACAAACAGATCTCTTCCCACAAAATAACTTACAGAAATGGAAGAACATCCAGTTGTACTTGATATTAACATTTGGGGGGTTTATTAAATACGTCTTCTCATCAGCTAAGAACACTCCCAAATAGATAAAACTTAGGACAACATGCAATATGACAGATTCTAATGTTTTTACATGAGGTGAGTTTGCCTTCAAGTTACGCGTTTCATTTATACTGTAAAAGCCAAACCATGAACTGTCTTCAAACAAAACAGTTCAGACAGTGTCCCTTACTTGACTTGGATACTGCAGTCCTAGTAAGTTCTTTGTGAAAATCTTCCACTTCGTTGTACTTCGAAGAAAAATGATTAAATGGAAACAGAAAAACAAAGCAGCAGATTAGGAGAAGTGGAACTACCAAATACTATCTGGCTACTTCGACTTGGTTACTTTTGCAGTCCTGCTTTAGAAAGTTAGCTGCAGCAACATAACACGATAAAGACAGGGTAGGAAACTCATGATACCTGAATTACAGCACATCTTCAACAGAAGGCCCTTATTTAATAGAAAAAGAACTGAATTTTGCACTTCCTTTGTTATCCCTAAACCTTCAGGATGATACCTATTTCTCAGTACAGAACAGACGACTTAACTGTTAACAAAATGTTTTCACTTTTAAAGTGAAGATAAAGGTTGCTCTGAGTGGTGCACAGGTAAGGTTTACAAACTTCTGAATGACCATCTCTTAACTTAATCTTACTGTAATAACTTTGCTTATGTTCAACAAAATACTCATCTCTATGGGAGGCACCGCCCTGTCAGCTAAAATTACAACCCACGACGAAAAGATGACGATAAGGTGTCTGTTTTGCATAGAGAAACCTGCCAGTTCTCTCTACCTGTGAAAATCCTATCATGGAATCCACAGTGATAACTGTAGAATGATTTTCTACAGAAGTCACATTGTGACTTCTCCCAGTAGAGTTAAGGACTTGGATTAGTTTAAGTTATAACGTTTGTGATCTACTGGGAAGGAGGGAGAGGGAGAGAAAAAGCTATTACAACACAAGGCTAGAACATGAAAAGTAAAGAAGGAAGTACTTAAACTACTCACAAGCTTCTAGTAGGAACAAGATTAGTAGTACATGCTACTCTCAGAGCCAATTCAAATGCAAATTTCATCCTTTCTCTCAAACAATGATAAACTACCTCAGAGTTAATAGTTTCCTTCTAAGATTCATCTCCCTTTTCAACTTAGGGGTATGTTTTCTAGAAAAGAAAGAAGCACGTGATGAGTCTTACAGCAAGACTTTTAAATTTTGTCATAAAAGAAGTAGTATAAACTACATTTTCTTCACTAATCCGGTGAACATTGGTTAAACTCTGAGACTTACACTTTGTCCATGGTATCACATTTAGACTTCTAACTTATATTTTTTTTAAATAAAAAAAAATTTAAAAAAAAGAAAGAAAGAAATCCTTTAACTGTACTAAGCCATTTTAGCTTTTTCCTTGAACACACAGTAAGAATTTATGCTACACACACAAAAAGATGAAAGATGAGGTCCTTGGAGAGAAAGGCCTTTTGGCACACTACATGGTAAAGCTACAGATTTGACATACTTTTATAAAGTCTGCTTTGGCGAGAACACAAAAACCTCATACAAAAGCAAGTTACGTCCTCCCAGACAGGGGAGTAGGGGGTGTCTTATTCTTGTGAGCATTTACTTTCAAATATTCATACTTTAGAGGCTATTTTGGTCGGTTACTTTAGACTAACAAATTCTCTTTTTCTACATGAACAGTTTGACAGACTACAATTCTCTGCACAACCCCATCTAACAAGAGAGGATCTTTGGCTGAAGTCCAGCAAGATCCTCAAATTGGTCACATCATATTTCTGATGAACAATCTGCAACAGTTCTAAGATCATAAAATGCTTTGAAAGTTAAAAGATATCTTAAATAGTTTGCATGCTGTCACTTTCTTTATATAGGTACTTAAACTAAAATTACTAGTAGATTCTTTCTACTTCTGCATCTCAAAAAACCAAAACAATCTTTTAGCTGAGGTTAAAAAAAAAAAATAAAAAGGAAAGGCAGTTCCAGTGCACTTTACTCTACCTGCAAGCATACCAGATGTCAGTACTATAGAACTGAATTTCTAGGAGTGCTTAAGCTAAGTTCCCAAACAAGATCTCTGCATCTAAGAAAGAAAAGCACAAACACAGCTTTTCAGATAGAACCGAACACTTGAATTGTATAATGTACCAAAGACTTCATGTGCCAGAAATACACAAATCACCAATGCTGAGCACAGAAGATCATTATTTCTAAAGAGTCCAGAGGGGAAAGGACAGAGACCACATCTGAGCTGATCCAGTAACCGTTTCCTTTCTCAGTTCACACATTTCATTGTGGTTTGGCAGAGTTTTGCCTGGACTGGAATAAAACAATCTTTGCTTTTTTAACTTCGGTCTTGATGAAGTTTTCTCTTCATACCTTTGTAAGAGTATGAAGCATCTTCTAGGTGTTCCTGAAGCTTATATTTCTAGGAATCAAATCTTAGCATTGGAGTATAATTCAGGCTGGCAGGGACCTCAGGTCTCCAGTCCAACCTCCTGCTCAGGAGGCAGGAGTGAGGTCAGACTGGGTTGTTCAGGCTGTGACTCACTCAGGTCTTTAAAACCTCCAAGGATGGGAGTGCTTGTGCAACCTCAAGTGACCTGGTCTTATATTTGACTTTCCTCATGGTGAACACATTCCAAATATTCAGTTACAACTTGTCATGATGCAGTCTATGCGATTGCCTTTTATCCTCCTGTCATGCACCACTGTGAAGAGCCTGGATATCTCATCTTGATGAACTCCTCATAGCAGGGAAGTCTGCTATTGGGGTTTCCTTAAGCTTTTTCCAACAGAACAAGCCCAGCACTCAATCTCTCCTCACAGTGCAAGTACACTAGCTCACTCACCATCTTGGTGCCCAGCCCACCCCCCACCCCCCTTGAACTTGTTCCTGTTTATTGATGTCTGTCTTGGATCCCAGAACAGATTTTTTTTCCTTCCACAGCAAACCATACTGGTAGTTAAGAGGGAGCCTTCTATATCAAGCACTAGCCCAGGCTGCCCAGGGCAGTGGTGGAGTTACCATCCCTGGAGGTATTTAAAAGGCATGTAGATGTGGTGCTGAGGGACGGGGTTTACTGGTAAACTTGGCAGTGTTAGGTTCATGGTTGAACTCTTACGATCTCATAAAATCATTTAGATTGAAAAAGACCTTTATGATAGTCAATGGATAATGCCATTAATAATTTTTCATTTCAAAAGTTATTAACCAAATAAACATTTAAATGTAAGACTTAACAATTTTATGAGCAATGATCTGAATGTTCAATTGTCTGTCAGTAGTTAATAACACAAGTCAGTATCACCCATTTCAGCAAGACACAAGTGAGCTATGAAATATACTGAAGTTTTTCATTTCCATTGATATTTAAGTCACATGGAAACCAGGACAGAATATTTGGGGATACGCAAACCTAAGACTTCCAAGAATAAAGGGCACCTCTTAAAGATAAAAGCATTGGCCGGGAAAAATATTCTAAAAGATTACTTGGAGAATTCATAACTTCATAATATATGAGCTGTAAAAACTTTTTTTTTTTTTTTTTGCTCACTAAAAACAATTTCTAAAGATTTTGCACCTACAAGTGCACGCAAACCTAAAAAACACAACTAAGTGAAACTCCCACAGAACCAGTTGGTTTATAGAACAAAATGTATACTAAATTCTCCAATTAAAAACCTGTAAAGTAGTTTCCGTGCTTTTTAACCCACCTTCCCACAGCAGGGAATTAATCCCTCCAGGGGGATGCAAACAAACTTCAAAGAGAAGATTATACCCAGACACTAGTACTGTACAATGTAATGTTTATGGTCAAATTTGTTCAGATTTTCTGGCACTAGAATCCAGGTCAGATGTGCAGAAACAAAGACTAGTTATTAAAAGGGCTCCTGCAGTTACATCAAATACTGGTGATGGCATAGAGCAGTAGGACGAGCCAAAACTGTATTCCAGTTACAACTCCTACGGAGGCTTTGGCAGTAAAGAGTTGCAGCTATTTGACTTTTGCCAATTGCAACAAACACAAATATAAAAGGACATAAGTAGCTTTCCAGTCAATAAAATGGAAAAATCCTTTCTATTAGTTCATTATTCCAGATCTACAACACAGACATGACCATTTCATAAAAGATAAATATTACTTCAGTATATGTTGACTAATAATAATAATAATTTAATTTTGAGATCCCTCCTTCTAACATTCTAGAGCCTGATCTCACAAAACCATATCCTGAACTGAATTCTGGGATTATCAAGTTCAAGCTTTGCTTTTCCTGCTTGTTTGATCTAGCTGCTCAGGTTTAGAAAGAAGTGCAGTGAAAACGTCACAAATATACTTACATGTTGGTTTCAGCAGTTTTGAGACTTCTCTAACATAAACACAGGAATACTTACCAGAAATAATATTATAGAAAAATATTTGTATAATTAGGGCTTGATAACAACATTTGATAAAGTAGGTAACCAAGTCATAAGCTGTGTTCTTGCTTTATTTCTAGATAAAATCATTTGATCAAAGGGAGAATTCTGGGAACAGATAAAAATACTTCTGTCGACAGGAAAGCAGAAGTGAAAATAAATTCCACACAAGAAGTTTTAGAGTATTTTTTGTCTTAAAACTACCTATTCCTTATATGAGTGGCAAATACAAATCTGAAAATGCATTTATTTTTTCAACCTAATGAAAAGTTATTTCTGTTTCAAAAGACCAAAAGAGGCAAAACAGTCAAAGAAATCATAGGATTGCCCACAGTCTGAGACAGAGGCAAGAACATTGTTTGTTCTAACTGTAAAACACCACAGAACCAGGATTAAGGTACCTTTAAAAGCTAAGACAGCATAATATTAAATATACTTCACTATCCCACAATACATGGTTCTTAAGAAGAGTTTCAGCCAATAAATAGGTAGAATTACAGTGCAAAACAGTACCTTTCCCAGTGCAACTGATTCCTGAATAGGCTACTTCTGCATACACTTCAAAGGTAGTTTCCGGATTTTGTCTGAAAGAAAAAAACCACAACAGGTATTTAGCAGATTGAGGTTTTTTTCAAGTGTGCTTTCAATTACTCAATCAAAAGGGTTTAAGAATGCGTACGTTACAACTTCATAAACACGATCTGGTTTATAGTCTGTGATGATTCCACATGAGATCTTTCTGCCTTACTCGTATGTAACAAGCTATGACTGAAGCTCAGATGAGTCAGGATGAACAAGGTGTCTAACAAACTTCTACAGAGACAAAAAGAATCAAACTAATAGAAATCAAGCACACAGAACCTTTAAATCAATTGTTGTGACTAGTCTGCATTTCTAGATGCTAAAATACCACAGGCCTATCATTCGAAACTTCCCTAGAAAAATAAAACCATGCCTTTCATATCACTTTTCAGAACACTACTCAAGAGAAACAACAGCTATTTCAATTCTTAGCCACAAGAGCAATTTTGGTTACATGTACAACTTGCAAAAGCAAGTGCTTCTTATTTCACCCTTACTTTCAAATGAGAAAGTAAATCACCTATGTGCTAAAGACAGGGATTTTTTTTCAGGGGGAAAAAAAAAAATCCTGAATAGCTTTTTCTCTTTGTCAATCTGAAAACAGAGTCACACTATCCAGCATGGCACAAACAACACAGATTCACATTTTCATTACTGTGATCCTTCAGTTCAACTTCATGGCCCCTATTTATGCAGGGGGGGGGGGGGGGGGGGAGAACAAAAAAAGGGGAGGCCGCT
>JAAGNO010017019.1:22942-36596 GCA_033439905.1 Ceryle rudis | reverse complement strand
CCAGCAGAGGGGTTCCAGCCCTGCCAGCATTGCTGGGGCTCCTCTGGCCCCGCTCCAGCAGGTCCCTGTCTCTGCTGCGCTGAGGACTCCAGAGCTGGTCCCAGCCCTGCAGAGAGGGTGGGGATCTCATGAGATGTTTAATTCTGCATCTTTCAATGAACTCTTGGGCAGGTTGAATAACTCTTTATCGTACAGTGGAGAACAATTGCACCTCTGCAATTATGAAGGTTATCACTAGGATAATGAGATCTGTGAGATGAATACAGATGAGGATGTTAGGAACTTAGGAGTAAGTACAGATAAGTGCTTGGTTTTAATATTGAACTCGTGTTTTTGTTTGCAGAGTTGACCATCATTACAACAATAAATAAACCAGTTGGCAGTACTTCTAATCTGTCAGGAAGCTAATTCTTATTTCTGTCAATAAAATTTAATGAATTCTTGAGATGGAACGTGGGAACTATGAAGGGAACTTTGTATTCATCCTCACATCTGGGTGTGTTTATAGGCAGCAGAACAAGGAACAATGTTTTCATAAAATTCGTTACTTTTTTTTTTTTTATCTTTTCTTAAAAAAAAAAAGTGAGTAACTTGCATTGCTAGAATATCTTTACCAGCTTTCTCTCCCCAGTCCCCCAGCAATGCTCTTCTGTGACGTTTTGGTGATTGTTAGATAATTGAGACTTTTGGCTTTGTTTGATTTGGAACTTGTTTATGGATAAAGTGGTAAACTTTACAGAATTAAAGACAGGTTGCCCAGAGAAGTTGTAGATGTCCCCTCTGTGGAAGTGTTCAAGACCAGATGGTGGGGCTCTGAGCAACCTGCTCTAGTGGGAGGTGTCCCTGCCCACAGCAGGGGGGTTGGAACTGGGTGATCTTTAAGGTCCCTTCCAACCTGAACCATTCTGTGATGCTATGAATTAATGGATTCTTGGTCTTTTGCTTACATAGCTACGCGAGTGGATTTTATATTCTTGGTTTCTGCAGCATCAGGTTTTTTTAATGGATTATGATTACAAAGTCTTTGTAAAGTCAGTAGTTCTGCTTATTTTAATTTACTATTTAATATTGGAATTGTGGCGAAGGCACTTTTTTGGTGTTTCGGACCATGGGCTTATGTTACATTCTGGAATAGTAATATTTTCTGGGTTATTTTAACCATAAAACTGACATTTGTGTACTTTACTTATCTGAAGCTTCTATTAAAAAAAAAAAAAAGAAGTCTTGATTTTTAGGAAGGTGTCACAAGGTTCACCTGAAAATAAAATAGTAGATAGGTTTGGTTGGTTTTTTTTCCTTTATATGCTCTGACAGTTCCTTCATCTTTGACGAGGAGAAACTGGGCAGAGTTTCCTGGTAGACAGCCCAAACCAGCATCCAGTCCAAAAGTGCTTTGTTTGCTTTGCCCCTGCTTAGGCAGCAGGAGTACTTAGATCAGCTGAGCTCTGGCAGTCCCATTGCCAGCCAACCCCAGCACAGGTCCTGTATCAGGATCAATGTGAGCAGTTCTCATGCTGATGATTTACAGAGTCACAAAAAAAAAAATAAATCCTGAAACCAACCCAGACCCAAGCAGCTGTTACCTGTGTAGGGCAGTTCTAACAAGTTCAGCATTTGTGGAGTGCTGTGGTGAAAGGAAACTGCGAGTTTCAGACTCTTCTAGACCTGCCGGTAGCATCAAAGCACAGCTCCCAGACTCACTATGGGCATTTACTTGTCCTGCTGTGAAGTCAGTTGTTTCCTTGCCTCACAAAACAGCTTTAAACCACTCGGCTCTGGGATATTTAACGTGACAGATGACTCTGCATTTATTCCTGGAATTTAGGATCTGTAGAGACAGGCCAGCAACAAACCAGTTCCATTACTGAGGTCTGCCCCAAAGGTCTGTCTGCTTACACTTCTCTCCCTCCTTTTCTGCCCCCCCCACCCCAATTAAACTATAATTTAATTCTGTAATAAACCCATGCCGGTCTAACTGAGCCAGGCAGTTGGATTTGGCTTAATTGTATTTTTCTTTTAAACGTGAGCAGTTGCTTGATTTTAGCTGAAATTCTGAATATGGGTTGGAGTTGCCTTTTTTAATTGAAGTTCTGTTTCTGAATATTCCTGTCTCTTTACAAATAAAAAGTAACCTGAGCTTGCAGAATAAGCATTTTTTTGTGTGTAGTAGGAGACCAGTGATGTAGAAGAGAAGCCAATGTTACTGGACCTGTCTTTGAGTTTCATCTATTGCTTCAACATTCACTACGTGTTTCTATTTGAACTACAGAAGGGTTGGTCTGTGGCAAGCTCTTTTTATTTTATTGCTCACACAGATGCATCCCACTTGTTCTGAAGCTGCTTCTAGGAGCACAGATCTATAGAATCATAGAAAGAAACCTTAAATATCAAGTCCAACCATTAACCCAGCACTGCCAAGATGCAATTGCTCATATGGGAGGTCAGAGTGTATTGGACCTAGCAGCTCTTCCCTAGATTAGCTGCTCTCCAGACTATCTGCACTGCACGTGCTTTTCATGATCAGTAAAATATCCTCTTGGATCTTCTGTATCAGACCGTGTTCAAAGACATGCAGTGGCACCAACTGCATTGAGCAGCGTAAGAGTTCTTAGCTAGTCTATAGCAAAAAGCACCTTTTGGTGTTCCTCTTGGTTCCAGCAGGTGGAACTAGACGGCTGCTCGAAGTAAGGTATTTCATCATTTAATAAGGAGTGGAAGGGGAAGCTCCCAGACAGAAGGTTTCAGGAGAGTCAGAATTCAGTTAGTGATAAGCCAGCATTCCTGGAGTAGTCTTAGCAAGTAATCTAATATCCTGCAAGTTTCTTTCATATGCAACAGTAGGTTTTGTCTACAACCATTGTAACTTCACGGTAATGAAATCGCTATGGAAATGCTACCCCTGAGCTTTCCTTCGTAAATGTAGCCCTGCAGGTGTTAGTCCTAGATGGATGTTTGCTGTCTTGCATGGATATACCTTGACTCATGTTTCCAGGACTTGTTGTTTTGTTTGTTTGAGTTTGTTTGGCTTTTTTTTCCACTGTTTCTCTGGCTCTTATGATTAACATAATCAAAATGAACAGAAAGAGACCGAGTGCTTCTCTGAGGCGGAAAGCCAGCCTGTGGGGAAATCTCAATGGGAATAATTTGAAAGGTTTAGGAAGGGGAAATGTTGGGATTTTTATCTAAAATGCCCTTCTTGAAGAAAGGGGGCTTGATTTCTCTAACTCAAAATGTCAGTCTACTGTGTTTTGAAAAATATTTTCAATTTCTTTAGAATTGAAATTATACAGTAGTAAAATTATTTAGATTTTTTAAGTATTTAGTTACGATACCAGAAGTTTTCTTAAGAATTAGTAATTTTAAATACTTCTAAGTCTATCATTGCACTTCAATGGCAAACAACAGTAAACAATCTTAGAACAAGGTGTGAGAGACTTGGGTCTGTTGCATTTTTATAGCTGGATCTTTGCCTACGTAGGAGTTTAGGTCTGGTTTTTGAACTGTGTTGGTTTCTTAGCTGGCCCTAAGCATTGTTTGCCATATCCTGTTCTTTGGGATTCAGGCAGATCTTTCACATTCAGCAGTTACAGGTTCTTAACTACTTGGGAGAAGTTGCAGTTCTTTAACAAAAGAAATGGGTACTCTGTGGATCACACTTGTACAAGCACAGTTAGTGTTGCTCTCAAGTGTCATTCAGCTGGTTTTGTCAAATATTTCCTACAGGATCAGCGTGTAGGTATTTAATGTTCACAACCTGTACTATTTCCTGCTTGATTTTTCTCTTTTAATAAAGAATGTTGTGTTTGTATATAAGATGAAGCTCTGCTTTTAACAAATAAAAATTTCCTTGCTGTAGAAGTTACTCACTTGATTGACTTTTCCTTTTCCTTCTCTTATGCTCTGGTCACTGTGAAGTCTGTTGTAATGTAATGTCTGACTTGTTGAGGGCTACTACAGAGCTTGAAGATTTTTGTGGCAGCTTCCTGTTGCTTTATATTTAATTTTTTTTTTTATCTTTCAGCTCCATGAAAAAGTTACCACTGGAGTTACTACTGACAGAAGTACTGTCTTGGCAAGTGTGATTGCTGCTTGCAGGAGGCTTTTCTGTCAACCTCCCAAAGGTGATTTTAACTCTTGCAGTCAATATGTCACTAGCTTCTTTGCTGCTGTATACGTTCAGCTTGTGACTACTGAAACGTAATTAAAAGAAAAATAACGATGAGCTCTGTAACTCTTTCTTCATAGGATTTGAGAAGTATTTTCCCAATGGGAAGAAAGGTAATGGAACTAAAGGTACAGCTGGAGAAACAAAAGGTACAAAAAGCTACTTGTTTTCAGTTCTTTTTGTAGAATATGTATTCATTAGATTTTAGCATAATGTTGTGGGCTTTGGATTGTTCTATTTTTCAGGGAAGATGTTTCTATACCAGATTAGTCCAAACCCGATGAAAAACTCCACCAGTTCCCCTCTCCCAGCCCCCAACAAAATGCTTAGAATAACCTTGTGTATGTCTTGGATCAGTGCTGTAGAAATAAGTTTTGTGCGGTCTCTGTAACAGATTTCTTTCAGATTTGGCACATTTTCCAGTTCTTGGTGCCCAGTTGTCACTGGTTATACAGATCTCTCCTCTGACCATAAATGTATGAGGCATATCTGGTCGGAGTTTCTCCTATCATCTAACTATTGTAGCATTACAAACTGCTTCATTTTTTTCAGAACAACTCTTTAATTTTGGTACTAATAAAAAATAGTGTGAGATTGCTATAAGATGTAAAAGTGTATTTTGGTTTGTTTTCTTTTTCTTAGAAGCAAAGCAAGCTAGTACCCGACAGCCTAGTGGGGCTAGTAGTGGAGGAGGTGGCAGTGGTGGAAAAAAAGGTGGCAAGAAAGAAGAAACTAACTGGTGGACCAGATTACAGAAGGTCTTTACTTTAAAATATCTTTATGGTACTGTCTTGTCCTCATGAAATAAACTTGAGTGGTTTTGTTGCTTTCTAGAGACATAATTCTGATCACCTAAATCCTTTTTGAGCCTCCTGTGCCTGATGTTTCATAGTAACTGGCTCTAGGTGGCTCTCCCCTCAGTGCCTTTCATACATAACTGTACTGTGTATACCTTCAGAGGCATCTAACTGGAATGTTAATGGAGTTTTAAGCTCTACGGATGTGGTTGCTAGTAGCCAGTATTCGTATAGTGGAGCCTCAGGCCTTGAAAAGCTTTGTGTCTTGTTTCAGAATGTTCATTTGTACAACTTAGTAGTTAAAGGTAGTTTCCTGACCTTAACGTAGCCATTCTGACCTTAATGGAATACTTATATTAGTTTCTTTTTATAAAGTATATTTGTCATTAACTGTAGCACAGAGACGATAGCATCTGGTCATAAAAGAATACAGATAATTTTTTTATGAGATTTTACTTAGTGGGCATAATTTTTTCCTCATTCCTGGGTTTTATCTGTTACTTTGTTGTTATTATTGTTGTAGGTCTTGTATGCAATTCTGGAAGGCAGGGAAAATTGTTGTAGAATGGAGAGAGAAAAGTCATATAACGGATGGGATTTTTTTTTCTTTTAGTATGGAAGTAGTTCCCAGATCAAAACTGTTCAATTATTGTTTGTAAAACACTTAAATTTCACACAGACAATGTGTTTATACCACAAAATACAGCTCTGTTTGGCTTTCTCTGTGGGAACCTTGAGGGCAGGCCGTAGAAGCCCCAGATAGTTACTAGAACCTCTTTGTTACGTTCTTACTGTACAACCAGACCCTAAACCTTTCTTTTTTTCTCTCCATGTCCTAGGGTGACATTCCATGGGATGTCAGGGAGTTCCGGATGTACGTAGTGGGAAGTTCTTTTTTCTGGACGATGGTTGTATATTACTTCTTCTTCAGGGTCCCTGGGAGAGAAATCACCTGGAAAGACTTTGTCAATAACTACCTTTCCAAAGGAGTGGTGAGTGGAATCGAAATGGAAAATCTGCTGAAGATGCTCATTCTGCTTTCCTGCTTGTGTTTGTATTCTTGTGTCTGTGGAGTGAGAGCTGGCTCAAGAGTAACCTGTGAGAGAGAAGAGGATCAGCTTTCATCTTAATTAGGTCCTTGATCTGATGCTTGGTGTGAAGATTTTTGTCAGTTCAAGAGAGGAGAGGGAACGGGCAGCTCAGGACAGAACTTTTTTGTTGGGTAGCTGGTGTGGATGGTAGTTTGAAGAGGCAGCGCAATCATGGTCTCCCAGCATATGATCTTACAGTACAGGTAAGATGACCTAATCATGTAGACATGTGAGCTACCCTTGGAAGAAACTTCTAACCTTCAGCACTTCCGTGAGCACACCCCCCTGAAAATAAACGTCCTGCTTGTTTCACGCCTTAAGTCAGTTCCTCAGGGAATCTGAGGAGTAGCAGTGCAAAGAGAAAGACTGGGAGTTGAAGAATCCCTTCCAAGGACAGTAAATTGACATAATAGGCTCCTTTATTTTGTTTTTCTCTTATTATTTCTTTCCTTTCTACCTGGAGCCACTACTGGACCAATCAATTTCATCATCAGCATCCTATCTCTCTAGAGAACTTGACAGCATTCCACACTTGGAGTAATAGGTTGGTGATGTCCTGAAGTTCAGGAGATTGAGTGTCTTACACGAGCCTTTTCCACTTCAGGAGCCAGTAGTTCTGGTCTCTGTTACCTCCCTGCTTGTAGCTTTGCCTGCAGGTTGGGAAGAGGTTGGCTTGCTTCCTCCTCTAGGTGTCAGACTCAGGATTTTGTGTTAACAGCTTGCTCCCTACCCCTCCGTCCTTTGGCAAGATGCTGAACAGGTTGTCTCCTACCTTTCTTTCACTGATCAATGCAGAGCTGCTCTGTATGCTTTTCCCTTTCTATCCTAGTCCTGTTCTTAACTGACAATTATGTGTACATCTTGTGAAAAAACCTCCCTGGTTTTCTTTGCTGTGAAGCTGTAAGACACTAGCTCTGTGAAAAGATTAGTTTAGCTGTTAGAGTGAATGAAGCCTGAACCCTTGTTGCAGAAAAGCATTATGAAAGTGGGTGGTTGCACAAAACTGAGCCTCTTGGGCCTTGGTAAGATGCAGTCTGGATATTTGGATATGCTAAATATGTAGCTATCAAATGCTGTTGAGTGCTGCAGTGATGGCCAGTTAATGGGGAGAAGGCATCAGCACTACTGAGGTTACACAATTTTCAAAGTCAGGTTAGATCTGGAGTGGCTTCTTAGCTCCTGTTTTGCTTCAGTTCTGCCAGAAATGGCCACATGTAGTGAGTTCACTTTACTAGCCTACGTACAGTTCAGGCCCCACTTGTAGAACCATTGCTAGTTTAAAATCTTTAAAGATGCCAAACCCAGTTATTTTGTGGAAAGAGAAATTAAAAAGGGAAAGAAACTTTAGTTGCCTTCTGAAGAGAACCTGACAAATCCGAAAAACTAATCATTTGAATCTTCTGTAAAAGAAATTAATTCTTAATAATATGTATCTGTGAACCTGCAGCTCAGTTCCTGATTTTAGTATATATATATCTGTTACCTCAAGTAAATAATTCTTCATCTAACTGATATTACTGTGTTTAATATGGTAGCACAGCAAGTCTTCTATATTAGAGAAAACAATTGTAAGAGTGAAGTTAAAATTTTCCCTTATTTTGTTCAGTTTGTTTTGGAAGCTGCTGCAATGAGTTTAGAGCCATGTGGTCTATGGCTTTTGATGTTTGACCATTGAAATAGTTAATTATTGTTTAACTATCTCACTGTAGGTGCAGCTCGAGCTGAAGCGTGCATTGGGTTCCTTCAATCTCAATTTTCATGTGCCAGTATTCCTTGCTTACTGATGACATACATGATTCTTCATGCCATTCCTGATGGCAAACTAGGTTGCAGAACTTTAAGGGATTTTATTCTCCTTACTGGAAAACAGAATCACAGAATATTTGGGATTGGAAGGGACCTCCAAAGATCATCAAGTCCAACCCCCCTGCCAGAGCAGGACAAAACTAGAGCAGATCACGCAGAAATGCATCCAGACAGGGCTGGAAAGTCTCCAGAGAAGGAGAACAGATTCGTATTTGATATATGCAGCTCTTGGCTGTGATCTTAGCACAGTGACTGTACCCGTAACGCATCACAAGTTTTGTTCTTTCCTCCAACAGGTGGACAGACTTGAAGTGGTGAACAAGCGCTTTGTTAGAGTGATCTTTGTTTCAGGACAGTCTCCTCATGAATGGGTAAACACTTTTAATACATATATATGAGATATTAGAAACCACAAAGCAGTCTTTTTTAGGTAAAGTTAGATGCAGAGAACTTGATCTGGAGCATTAACAGTCTCTTAATCTAAACCATGTTTTCTGTCTTACTGTTCCCTTATCCTACGTTGTGTGTTTTTCACTTTACTGTATTGACTTTTTGCCACAGATATCTTAAAGCTATGACAAGCAGTTCCTTCCCAGCACTGTGCTCTTAATAAAAATATACAGATGAAGAGTAAGAAATTGCTGCAGGTTCTGTATTTTTAACTGCGGTTTCCCACGTGCTGAAGAAACCCCCAGACTCAACCATACGTACTTTAGGCTGTTGTCTGTCCCAGATGGCTTTTAGCCAGTTACTTGAAAAACAAAAGAGCAGCTTTGTCAGGTTACTTCTTCCTGGGTGGCAGAGTTTTTTAGCTGACTTTCCAAAGCAAGGTCTGCAAGTCCCTCTGGGGTAAAGTGAAATCTGCAGCAATTACTTCATCAGTGGGCTTCAGTGTGGCTTAGTTATACAACTACTCTTTAGCCCACATACCACCAGTTGCCTTAGTTTCTCAATCAGTTAATACTTAGGACTACTCTTTTTTTAAATTCTTTTGTTATTATTATTTCAATATCAGGGTAAGTAGGGGTGAATCAGCCAAGTAATGGTGCAAAAAGGGACATTTTCTTTAGAAGGTGAATCTCAACACTGTTTGAAAGTAATGCCTGGAATACTTTTTTTTTTTTATGCTGTATGATAGAAGTTCATGCTATCTTTTGTGAAGACACATGATAGAATTCGTGCTCTCTTTTGTGAAGACAGCTAACTTGAAACCTAACTGGGACTCCAAAAGTAGATAGTTGCCTTTCTTACCCAGAAAAGCTGAGGCCTTCTGGTAAACCAGTTAAGTTGTTCGGCTGCTGTGTTTACTGGTTCAGTGCTCTGTATTATTCTGACTGTGTAGCTCCCTCCTAAACACCTGTTTATCTCCTCTCCTTCCATTTGTTCCTGGAGAAAATGCCAGAATTCCCATCCAGTTAAAGTGCCCCAAAACTATTGGGTGTATGATTTCTGTAGAAGCAATGACAGATACAGTATATTCAGGTTGATAAGCCTTGGGTTTATTAGGTGTGTCTTACATCAGTTGCACACTTTACAGGGCAACTTAAAACTCGATTTTGGTCTGAATCTGTTCAGAGAATTGCTTGTGCATGTGTTAGAAATTGGCTTGTAATGAAGCTGGAATAAGATAGGGCACTTTGTGGTGATCTCTGCTTTTCTTTATAGCAGTACGTCTGGTTTAATATTGGTAGTGTGGACACTTTTGAACGGAATCTTGAAACTGTGCAGCAGGATCTGGGAATAGAAGTGGAGAACAGATTGCCAGTCGTCTACTCAACAGAGAGTGATGGGTAAGAAATTGCTTTTTTTAAAAAAAAAAAAAAAAAAAGATTTCTCTTGATAAAAATGGTTGCGTTTACAGGAGAAAAGTCCAGTTGTAAGACCTCACGCTTCACTAGGTGGCACTGTTAGCAGAAGAACAATTGTCACGGGTTAATTTCTGAATGTTAACTGTAAGAGGAGCTGTTCGGTACTTCGTCTATGTAGAAATCCATATCCTCTTACCCTAAATATAGCTTCTTATTACATAAATGTTTTGGTTTACAGTTAGCTCTTCCTTCATTTGAGCCCTTCCTCCTTGGACTAGAGCAGGAGTCAGCCAGGCACAGCTGTAAAGCTCCAGAGATGGGACTCAGGCAGGTTATTTGGATGGACAGAAGAGGAGATAGAACAACATCATATTGACTGAAATGTAACAGGCACCAATTTCTGCCCATAATTTCAGCAGACATCAGATTCTGTGGCCTTCCAAAAAGGCAAGAGATTTGTGATTAAGTCAATCACACCACCCTGCCTGTTAGCAGGAGCTGGAAGATGAATCATGCTTTTAATCTCTAAAATGGTTAAGAAAAACAGTACTGACACTGGATTTATGGCATTGTTGCTTCCCCAGAAGGGAATAATGGCTCCAATACTAGATTTGTATTCTTTGTATCAGTCTTATGTAGCTGAGTTTTACTGACCTGGGCTTTAGAAGAGACTAAATGTGGTTTTCTGAATAGCTTCAAAGTCAGATGTAATCTTTTATCCCAAAAACTAATTTATTTTTCTGATCCAGATCAGTAGTTTGACTCTTGCTGACGTCTGTGAGAAAGGTTTTGTACCATCAGCAAATTCAACTTTGGGTGTAGTAGCTCCTGTTACTAACAAAAGGCTCATTTGCTGCTTCTTGTGTTTTCATGCATGGTACTGTGGGATGTGTTTCAGATTTTGGGGATGTAGGGGAAAAGTTTTGGGGTTTTCCGCAATGTGTTTTACCAAGCTGCTGCTGGTTTGTCTCGATGGCAAGAGGAAAAATGGTAGCCTTGACTCTGAACCGTCCTACAACTTCAGGTGGAGGTTTTCTGTTCCCTGTTCTACAGACTGTCTCTGACTCATTCCTCTGTTTCTGTCTAATCATGGAATCACAGAATCATTTCGGTTGGCAAAGACATGTAAGATCATCAAGTCCACCCATTAACCCAGCACAGCCAAGCCCCCCACTAAACCATGTTCCTCAGTGCCACAGCTACAGGGCTTTTAAATACCTCCAGGGATGAGGACTCCACCACTTCCCTGGGCAGCTTGGGGCATGTTCTCAAGGACAGTCCATAATAAACCTGTTGAGCCCTTATTTAAATAAATATGGGGGGGGGGGGAGAGTAGACAGTACAATGTGGTGCTTGTGCAAAGAGGCTGCACATCAGCCTGAGGCTTCTCACAACAGACTGGGAAAAGTATGTTGGTTCCTGTGTCTTCATCCTTGCACAGATCTCTTAGTTGTTGAACCTCTCTTTCTGACCACAGTCCACAGTCTCTCTGGCCCTTTCCTCCTCAGTGTCTGTTCTTCATAGAACACATCACCTGTAACTTCTTGCTCTGCCCCAGAAATGCCAGAGGAAACAGGAGAGCGCTGCCGTTCCCTGCTGGATCAGAATCTGCTGAGTACCATAGGATAGGGAAGATCCTTCTTTTCCTCTTCAGAAATGTGATAAACCTGGAAATCCTGTGCTTGTCTATGGTAGTGCTGCTCCTCAGCTTTTTCTGCAGCTTGATATCCAGATAGAACATCTGTGAAAAATCTGTGCAGTGCTCAGATACTGTGATAATGAGGAGTGTGCTAGTATTGGGATTTTGGGCCTATACAGAGCGTTGCTAGAATGCTGGAGGACAGTCAAGGATAATTGGAAATGAGTAGTCAAAAACCAAACCCAACCCAACTGAAAAATAAACCCACAAAAACAAACCAACCAACCAAAAAGCTGTAGCTGTTGGGAAGGGAAATAGAAACACTGAGAAGAAGAAAATAAAGACCTAAGGAAATAAGAGCAGGATTGATTATATTTTCGAGATAAGTTTCTGCCCGAGGTTGTCACACACGCCAATTATATGCTACCTAGTGCAACTTATTTTGACAACATAACCATTTGCATAAACAAGCCCTGTTAATTTGCCTTGGAAGGGCACAAAAAATGAGCTACTTCTCTTTACCAGGCAATGCAGTTTTGCTCTGTAAAACTCATCAATGTCACTTGATGATGCATTTGGTTTAAAAACAAGCAAAAAATAAGAAAACAAACCCCAAAGCTGTCATTTGTTAAACATTAAGTGTAGAAATGTGTTACCCTCTGGGATTAATAATTTACATTTTGCCAGGCTCAGAAGGGAGGATTGGCAAGGAAAAATTAATCCCAATTCTTCCTTTATTTATAAAAGACTTTTTATCCTGTTAGACTTTTGTAATTCAGAATTTTTTTTTTCCCCTCAACTTTATGTTGGTTATTTCCCAATCTGAACAGCTTTGAAAAATGTAAATATTACAAGTTAATTGAGTATTTGTCCTGAATTTGTTCAGGGTTGTTTATTGTGGAACCAACATCTTGTATGTGTTAAGGATTTCTGTAATATATGTGGTTTCCTGCTTTGTTTTGTTCTCCACAGATCATTCCTCTTGAGTTTGCTGCCTACAATCCTGATTATTGGCTCTTTACTGTACACATTAAGAAGAGGTCCTGCAGGCTTAGGTCGAGCAGGGCGTGGAATGGGTGGACTCTTCAGCGTGGGTGAAACCACAGCCAAAGTTCTTAAGGATGAAATAGATGTTAAATTCAAAGATGTAGCTGGCTGTGAGGAGGCCAAATTAGAAATAATGGAGTTTGTTAACTTTCTGAAAAATCCCAAACAATATGAAGATCTAGGAGCAAAAATCCCAAAGGTAAGAGAGAGATGACTTAGCAGCTGAAGACTTTATTCTTTTGGTAGTCCTCAGTATTCTAAATTGGTCTAGGAATATTTACATACGCAACACTTTCCAGCTTCTTTCTTCTCACAGTCAGAAAAAGAATAACTAAGTGTTAAGTGCCAACAGTGTGCCAGAAGATTTGCCTCACAGAACACTTCAGCTGGTCACGTGGGTCAGAAATGACCCGTAACGTGTGTGTGCACCACTGCTCTTGTATATAGCCAAACAACAATTCTGTATCAGTTATGTTGTCTTGGGAGCCCATTTGATGCCATACCTTTTTTTTTTGTCAGTCGCAGGAAACACTGTTCCTGTAAATCCTAGAATCATTAATCATAATCATGCCATGTGATAGGATGAGAGGTAATGGTCACAAGCTGAAACACAGAAGTTCCGCCTCAACTTGAGGAGAAACTTCTTCACTGTGAGGGTGACAGAGCCTGGAACAGGCTGCCCAGGGAGGCTGTGGAGTCTCCTGCTCTGGAGACTTTCAAGACCTTCCTGAATCTGTTCCTGTGTGGCCTGCCGTGGGTGATCCTGCTTTGCCAGGGGGTTGGACTTGATGATCTCCAGAGGTCCCTTCCAACCCCTACCGTTCTGTGATTCTATGATCTGAACATTTTCTTAAATCCCTCCAGAGATGGTGATCCCACCCCTCCCTGGGCAGCCTGTTCCAAGGCCTCACCACTCTCAGGAAAGAAATTTTTCCTAATATCCAACCTGGTGCAGCTTAAGCCCATTTCCTCTCATCCTATCACTGGTTACCTATGAGAAGAGACCAACACCCACCTCACTACACCCTCCCTTCAGGTAGTTGTAGAGAGCAATAAGGTGTCCTCTCAGCCTTCTCTTCTCCAGACTAAACAGTCCTAGGTTCCCCAGCTGCTCCTCATAAGACATTTTCTCCAGACCCTTCACCACCTTTGTTGCCCTTCTCTGGACCTGCTCCAGCATCTTGATGTCTTTTTTTTTTTTTTTTTTTTTTTTTTTTTTTCCTTGGGCCCCCGGACCTGCACACACGCCCCACGGTCCAGCCTCACCAGTGCCCCCACCAGGGGGCCAACCCACCCTCTCT
>JAAGNO010017019.1:0-13943 GCA_033439905.1 Ceryle rudis | reverse complement strand
AGGGGGGTTGGAACTAGATGCTCTTTAAGTTCCTTTCCAACCCAAACCATTCTGTGAATTCCTTTTGAACATTAAATAAAAAGTATCTTACTACCATCTTCCTTCCCTGCCCCCTGACTGCTTGTGTTCTCCCTCACTGCAGCTGAGACTACCCTTGTGCATGTTCTCTTCTTCCACCCCAGAAAGCCTGAGACGGCAAAAGGGTAATTTCCAGGATAGGCATCTGATAGGTTTACTGACAAGCAGATGTTTGTATGGGTTCAGTAAATGGTGGAGGAGTAGGTCACCATCCCAGTAAACTCACTGGACATGGCTGGTGCTGGTCAACGCGCTCACTGACCCGAGAAGGTTACAAAGCACACCACACTTGTACAGTGCTGTACAGACTGGTGGTTTATGGTGCTCTTTGCCTGTAGCATAACAGGAGCCCTATTGAACCATCTGGTCTGATAGGAAGGGACTGCTTGGTTTCACCTATAGCTCATCTTGCATCAGGAGCCCCTTGGCAGCAGCCTAAGCCTGCTGGTCTGAAGCAACAGTAACAGCCACAGTGGCACTTTGCCAAATGTCAAAATACAGGATTTAAAAAATGGTATTTTTCTCCTTTGTGAGCATTTAGGTAGCAAAAATCATGTCTTGAGTGAACTCTGAGCAACCTGTTTGGGATTTTTTTTCTGTCAAAATTAGTCAGTACTCAATTTGGTCCCAAACTGCCTTAAACTCTTCAAAAGAAGAAAGCCAGCTCGGGTATTTTGTGTGTGACATAACCTCTTGCTCTTCCAGGTTGCCCTCCGACTACTGGAGAAGGAAGTGCTTGATAAAAGCGATATGTTAGACTTGCTTGGCCCAAGACCATTTGCAGAAAAATCGACTTACGAAGAATTTGTGGAAGGGACGGGAAGTTTGGATGAGGATACTTCACTACCAGAAGGCCTTAAAGACTGGAACAAAGAGCGTGAAAAAGAGAAAGAGGAGACAACAGATGAACAGGTTGCTCGGCAGATCAGAGGAGGGATGCCATTTTAACTGAAAAGCCTGTGGTGATGTTGACTTGCACTCTGGAAGAGAAACTTCAAAACAACAAAAAAAACCCCATATTTATTCAACCAAGCTGTATTATGGATGGGTGAAAGAGTGATCTCTTGTGATAAAGATGTTCTGCTCCTGATTACCGTCAGTTCAAAGATGATCATCTTTCATTTGTCAACTGAAGAAACGTATGTTGGATTTGAGCTGCGTGGAATGCCAGAACTGAGCCTCTCAAACTCTGAAACAGTTCAGATTCATGCACAAACTCTGTGGCACTGGTCTCTCTTTCTTCTTTTTTTTAATGTATGTAAGCTTATAAAAAATTGAAATCTTTTTTGATTATTAATTGAAGTATCTCCATATGTGACCTGTTTCCAAAAAATGAACCGTACAAAACGCATTGTTGAATGCTTAGCCAAATGTCTGGTCCGACAAAGTACTAGCTTTGCAAAACTATCAGCTCTTACATCTGACCCTTTCCCCCTCCGATTGCATTTTGGTTTTAGAAAGAGTTTGTCAACCGAGAACTGCCGTGTAAATTGACAGCAGAACTGGACACCCACTTAAATATCTTAAAATGTACTCATGGTTCAGTGTCTTATAAATTAAGTCTGAAACTCAGTTTGGCTCTGGCAGTTTTATTAGTCAGTTTTTTACGGAGTTCTGTAAGATATTGAACATATGAACGTGTTGTGTAAATACAGTTTGAGTCAATAAAATGAGTACTTTTCTGAACAAAGTTTCTCCTGGTTTTTTTTTTGGGGGGGTGATAGTTTGTTAGTTTGGGTGGGGTTTTTTTGGTTTGGTTTTGGTTTTTTTTGTTGGTTTGGTTTTGGTTTGTTTTTTATAGAATTCAGACCAATACAGAACTTCCTCTTAAGCGTAAGATTTCTTTAAATTAGAGTACCAAGGTTGTGCTCACAAATAGCAAAACCAGCAGCCAAATCCAAAGGTGCTAATTCAGCCTGTCAGAGTCTGATATCGCTTTGTTTAACCTAAAGCTGTTTCTTTTTTGCATCTGCTTAGTTGAATACAGATCTTTCTATAGTCGTCTGCTTCTGGTTGTCTGCTGCATGCTAAGGATTTATTAGCTGGAGAATTCAGCTGTTCAAATATTAACTGAGGGTCTCCCTACCCCAGAAAAAGAGAGGGAAGTGTGGTTAGGGGGTGATGGTGGACAACAAATCCTTTAAGGCTTGTGACTGAGAGGGCAGGTTAAGAGACTAACCAGTGATTGATTCCATCTGTGTGTTGCAACATACTGGAAAGCAGTGGGATGACAAAGGAAAAAGCTGTCTCTGAGAGGTCAGACACAAGGTCTTTGAGTTATTCAAAGTAAATTGTTTATGGAAATTATTCTTTGGGGATTTTTTTTTTTTTTCACGTTGCTGTTGTCATCTCTGTTGCCTGGCTTTGCAGTGAAGAGGAAGAAGGGAAACAGCAAATCTAGCAATTTAGGGCATGTTTAATAGGCATTTTTAGTTGTTTATCACCACTTCTGTGTATCCCTGTTGATTTTGTTGTTGTAGAATGAATGATAAACAGGAAAGCATCCTGAAAAAGGAATAGAAGTTTAATTATTAGAGTCAAGGCTGAGAATTATTTATTGCTGTAGTAAACTTGTTTTATAGATTTTAAGCCTTGCCCGCACACTGAAGTAGTGACCGAGTTGTGTGCATGTGCTCTAGGGCTGTACCTTACCTGTAATTTGTATTAATGCCTTATTTGTTCTATTCCCTCCACCCCATTTGGCTGAACACTGCTTGTTTGGAATGGGCAATTTGTAGCCAGTGCTGAGGTAAAATGTGCTTGCGTCATAAAGGTCAGAATTCTGCATTTCCCCATTCAAAAAACAACCACTCAAAACCACCACCACCAAAAAAATCACAACCTACAATCAACCACCCCAACCCCCCCAGAAAAAGAACAACCCTCTTCACAAAGGCACTACCAGACTGTAAAGGTATCTCCTCTTGAGGAAACATTTTCTCTTGCTCCCTGTTTGTGCTGTCTGCTTTTAAATGTGACTAGTTGCAGCAAGCAACTGATGAGTGTCTGATGATGTAAAGACAGGCAAGTCCCTCTGCCCCTATTTTAGAGCATTAACTTGCTTTGTGTAGTCTTACCTCAGTGTGTCTTAATGCTTTGTGACAAAAGGGGCGCAATGTGACTGGTGGGACTTCAGAATCAAAAGATATGATAACTTAAAAAAAAAAAATTCTGTTTATGCAACTTGCTTCTTTAAAGAGGACTTTAGCCTCCAGCTCACAAATTAAAGCTTAAGGTGGTTTAACTTAAGAGAATCAAGTTTAGTCTGTGTTGTGGCTGCCAGCGAGCCCTGATTAATTTTTGCTGCAAACACGTTGAGTGGTGCTGCTTCAGCTAGCAGGGGCTTCTACTGCAAACCCAGTTCCTGGGAGGAGCAGGTCTAGACCCCCTTTCCCAGCCTGACCCTGTTCCCAGGTGGTGAGACACAAATGCAAGGGAAGAAATGGAGAGCAGTAATTTCAGGATGCAGAGAAATCAAGAGCTGGCAGGGGCTTGATGAAGGCAGCAGGCGCAGGCACTGTCACCTCAGTGAGCTGCTGGCTTTGACCAGAGCAACTTTGCAAAGGAGCTGGCCCATCAGGTTCAATTGCTGGTCCTGCACCTTCTTCCTGTGGGACACCTGGCCCCCTCCATTTTCAACTGGTGTCGGGGTGTAGGCTGGCGGTTTTCCCCCTCGTCCTGGTGTCCGGGCAGTACTGGGAGCAGGTCTTCTCAGATCTGGCTTGTCTAGGTCTTTCTCTGTGGCCAGGTGCACCAGGTACAAAGCAGAAGAACGGGAAGGTAAGGAGAAAGCAGAAAGGAGAGGTGGGCTAGGCACAGAAAGACGAGGTGCAGGAGACCAGGTTGAAAAACTGAGGGAGGGGGGGAATGACACACACACGGTGAGGAGTGTGAGAAGAGGAACAAAGCATGGTGGGACTCAGAAGATAGATTTCAAAATAGAAGAAGTTTCCAAGGAGAAAGCAGGAGGTTATTTGAAAGGAAGTGCAACTGCAGGAATTGTTTACCAAACCTGTTGCTAAAACAACTGTTACGAAGGGCAGATGATCAGAGTTGGTTGACTTCTTTCTATTTCTGATAGCACCAAAAGCTAGTGCCTCGATTGAAAGGTCTGTGCCATGGCTGTACGAGGGCAGGCTCTGAGCCTGCAACACATTCTCCTCCCTGTTGAAGCTAACAGCCTGCCATCTACAAAGCATCAGCTAAACTTCTAAGTTTAATTGATGGTTTTATTCCCCCTGGATTTTGCTTTGTATTACACTAAATGTTGATGGGGCTCTGAGCAACCTGCTCTAGTTGCAGATGACCCTGCCCAGTGCAGGGGATTTGGACCAGATAGCCTTGAAAGGTCCCTTCCAATCTAAACCAGCCTATGGTTCCATGAAATGTTAAATTTCCTTGACTGAATCTTATGTTTTAACTTAAATCTCATGCCACGATAACTATGTAGCCACAAGACAGCAGAACATCTATAAAAGGCATGTTTAAAGGTGCTCGCTCTTCACCAATCCTTCAGGCACCACAAACCACTGCAAAGAACATGGCCCCTATGACTGTGCTGACTCCGTCATGACCCTTCAGAAGATAACCAGCCAGGCCCTCTCAGCCTCTGCCTGTGCCAAAGCCACTTGGGTTGGTATGTTCCGATGCTCCGACTCAACCCACGAAGTCACTTCGGCTGAAAAAAACTTGATTAAAAACCTGATTAAAGTTCTATTTCTGTGTAGTAGAAAATTGGGCAGCTGCCGTGGTTACCAGCTGCCTGCTTCATACATTTCTAAAGTACTGTCTTGCCCCCCTAATCCCAAACTACCACCACATAACATCACCTCGCTAGGAGCAACGAGCTTTGGAAGTTACACTGTGTTCGGAAAGCGCCTTTTTAAGAATTGAGCAATGCTTCTGCTGAGAAAAGTGCTTCTGAAGGCAAGAAGGGGGGGGGAAAAAAAGAGCAAAGAGTTCCTGAAACATTTAAAGTTTGGCTTTCGGGCGGGTTTCTCCTTTGTTTGCTTGTTTTGTTGCCTAGAAACTGACCTAAATAAGCAGCTCCATGTAGACAGAGTGTTCCCGGGTAGAGGCTCTCTGATGGCGAAGGGCTGTTTAATTGATAGGAGCGGGACCGTAAAGCACAAACGCAGAGCGAACGCCCAGCAGCCCCGTTGGCCAGGCGGCAGGTCAGCTGGGTAGGACAGAGACCCTCTGTTTTCAGCTTCAGTGTAAGCACAGAAACTGTTGGTCCTCTTCCATTCTGCTGTCTGGGTTGAGTAATGTGGAGAAAAAAGCTTTATTAGTACTTTAACCTTTATCTGGACAGTGATAGTAACCTATCAAGGTAACAAGACATGGAGAGCATCTCTAGGAGTGGTGAACTTGATGATCCAAGGGCTGGAACACCTCTGTTGGGAGGCCAGGCTGGGAGAGTTGGGGGTGATCAGCCTGGAGAAGGCTCCCGGGAGACCTTCTGGTGGCCTTTCAGCGCTTTCAGAGGGCCTGTCAGAAAGATGGGGACAGTCTTTTTAGCAAGGCCTGTTGTGACAGGACAAGGGGTGATGGTTTTAAGCTAAAAAAGAGGAGGTTCAGACTAGAGAGAAGGAAGAATTAGTATGCTGAGGATGATGAGACACCGACCCATGCTGCTCAGAGAGGTGGTAGAAGCCCCATCCCTGGCACCATTGCAGGTGAGGTTGGTCACAGGGCTCTGAGCAACCTGCTCTGGTTGCAGATGTCCCTGCTCAGTGCGGAGGGGTTGGACCAGATGATCTTGAATGGGCCCTTCCAACCCAAACCAGTCTGTGAATCTATGAATTTAGAAGCCTAGACAGTGAGATTGCACACTGCCTGTGACCTCTCTCCCACCATGTTCTGTGGAGCATCCAAATCTCAGCTATATGGGCTGGGTGGACTGGAGAGAAGAATAGCACCGGTAACTGGTGACAGCCACAAAGAAGACCAGTAAGATATTGGGGTGCCATTTTAAGCCCCTTTAAGGGTCCTTAGACACATCAGAAATGGACAGATTGCATAGATATAAGCTGTGATAATTCAACAGGAGCAATGACATCACATGGCACAAATCCAGCCTGGGGTCTGCGGCTCACTGGATATTTTTATAGCATTGAGTGCCCAAAACGGTTTTGCTTGAGAGGATACCAATCTTTTTTATTTTGTTTAGAGAGGACCAGAGTCAAATATCAGTGTTAACACTTACTGTACAGAATAGCTAAAAACTTTTTCTTCTTTTTCTCCTGGATAAATTTTGTCCCTGGCAGTTTAGTCTTGTACATTCGGTACAAAATGAATACTTCAAACCCACAAGATTTTCTTAGTCATAATTGGATGAAAATAGCTGAGCTCTGTTTTGTAGCTTTTCATGCCTATTTTACATCTTTTCTTGTACAATCTTAGGGACGACAAACTTTGTTTGGGGAAAAATAAAAAGATCCCAAATGATCAATTTCAGTGTTCACTCTTTGGCCAAAGTCTTAACTGAATGCCTTATGTTTGTCTCAGAAATAGAAACAGCCTGATTTCCAGAAATGCTGAATGTCCTCAGTTCTCAGTGACCTCAATGGACACTGAAGAGCACCTCTAAAACCTGAAATTCATTCTCCATTTTTTTTTTTCCTTTTTTTTTTTTTATTTTGCCCCGAAGCCTAAATAGGGATTTATAAGCTTAATTATTAGAAATCCAGATTTGAGAATTTGGCCTGGAAAATAGCGTGCCTAATTTCTTTATTCATCGATTTCTTCTTCATCATCTTCAAATGCTTCCTCTCCATCATTTGCTGTCGCTTCTTGGTATTGCTGGTACTCTGAAACCAGATCATTCATATTGCTTTCTGCTTCTGTAAATTCCATTTCATCCATTCCTTCTCCTGTGAACCAGTGGAGGAAGGCCTTTCTCCTGAACATGGCCGAAAACTGCTCAGAGATCCTTTTGAAGAGCTCTTGAATAGCAGTACTGTTGCCAATGAAGGTGGAAGCCATCTTGAGGCCACGAGGAGGGATGTCGCACACCGCCACCTTGACATTGTTTGGGATCCACTCCACAAAATAACTGCTGTTCTTGTTCTGGATGGCCAACATCTGCTCATCAACCTCCTTCATGGACATGGGACCGCGGAAGACGGTCGCCACTGTCAAATATCGCCCGTGTCTCGGGTCACAGGCTGCCATCATATTTTTGGCATCAAACATCTGCTGGGTGAGCTCTGGAACGGTGAGTGCTCGGTATTGCTGGCTGCCACGGGCTGTCAAAGGAGCGAAGCCTGGCATGAAAAAGTGAAGGCGTGGGAAAGGGACCATGTTTACTGCCAGCTTCCGGAGGTCAGCATTCAGCTGGCCTGGAAAACGCAGGGATGTAGTTACCCCACTCATGGTAGCAGAAACCAAGTGGTTTAAATCACCATATGTTGGAGTGGTGAGCTTCAGGGTGCGGAAGCAAATGTCATACAAAGCTTCATTGTCAATGCAGTAGGTTTCATCGGTGTTTTCAACCAGTTGGTGGACTGAGAGCGTAGCGTTGTAAGGTTCCACCACTGTATCAGAAACCTTTGGAGAAGGCATGACGCTGAAGGTATTCATTATCCTGTCCGGATATTCCTCCCGAATCTTGCTGATGAGGAGGGTTCCCATGCCAGACCCTGTCCCTCCTCCCAGGGAATGAGTGAGCTGAAATCCTTGCAAGCAGTCGCAGTGTTCACACTCTTTCCTCACTACATCGAGTACTGAGTCAACCAGCTCCGCCCCTTCTGTGTAGTGTCCTTTAGCCCAGTTGTTTCCTGCACCAGTTTGTCCTAAAATAACATACAATAAGGAAAGAAAACATACAAAATTATTGGTAAGGTTTGGTGTTTGCACGCCAAGTGATTCATATCGGTAACAAAAGCGACTATAAATCAGTCAGGTAGGTAACAGTGCTCTTCAGTTTTCCCTACAAATATCTTTGTAAGGATCAACATAAACTTTTCATATAGCCTCTTTTTGTCCCAGATCCCTGTCAGTCTTCATTTGGGTGTGTTTTATTTTACCTTCTATAAGTGCAAAGATGGCCTCAACTCCTCATTTTGAAAGCTTTCACACGCTCAGTCCTCCTTATTCCATAAACACAAGACAACTGTTTAAATATTTTCTCTTTATAAGGACCGTGATGTATATGAAGCTAAGTCACAGATACACGTTTTGAAGTGAAAGGTTCTTGGACTGTTTCTGTGAGACCCAGATGCGTTGCTGTCATTCAAGGATAAGGCTGGGCTTCAGAAGCCCTACTTAACTTGTTCTGTCAATAGCTAGAGCTTTTTTTGATTCATGGTTACCTGGCCTGAATGAAAACACCGATCAGCAGAAGCTTCAAGAATGTTATTTCAAAAACTTGGAAGTTACTAAGTGCCTTTTAGCTTCTACTGGTTTCCTTACAAACTCAGTATTCTTCCAGATCTGCAAAGCAACTTGCAAAACTGGATTACTGACATTTCATGAGCTCCTTATTTTCTCCTCAAGGCTTCCGTTGTCCTTTTACGTACCGCTCGGTTTATTAAGATGGACAGTCTGGATCCTTTGCTATGCCATTGCTTTGTTATCCCTTACATAAAAAGGAGGATTATTTGGAAGACCAGTTTTTTCATACTCCTGTTCCTCACAGTGAGTAAGGAACTGATCTCGCTCAGCGGTGCCTTTGGGCGTGGTATTCAGCGAGAGCAATAATTTCAGAACTCACTACAGAGCTGTCAGCTTCAGCATCGTTCTCCAAGACCTTCCCCTTCCTTCCCATTACCATGTCTCATTTCAATTCCCAGTGCACTGTGTTGGTGCCAGACGTATGAATCGGGGAAACTGCTCGCTGGGATATTGTTTAAATAAGATGCACTTTATTTGCACTGCAGAAATGCCTGGTTTCCTCGTGATGTATTCGGTTAGTTAACGCATTGTTCTATGTGTTGCTATATTTTTCTTTCTTTGAATGTAGGGAGCCCAGCACTTCCTGTCCAGCTGTAATATCCTTCCAGAATTAAATATGCTTGCAACCATCTGCAGTCTGCTTGAGCAGATCCTCTACTACCGACAGGGCAGCACACGCCAGGCTGCACGTTAACAAGCAGACATCGCTCTGAGATGTAGAAAGGATCCTAACAAAGCTAAATTCTAAGTTTAGGACTTTGTTTTGCAGATTGCCTCTTGTGTAAACATCATATAGTCCTGCTCTGGGTGAAGCTGCTTTAGCTGGGGGGGTTTGGATGAGATGACCTCCAGAGGTCCCTTCAAAGTGGGCAGTGAGATAAGGAGAGAATGAAGAATAAGAGAGAATGAAGAATAGAACCAAAGGAAAAGCTAAGATGAGAATGAGGATTACTCTCACAAATGCAGAAAAGATATTTTCATGGGGGAAAAAAGATGGTTGTTACTTGCTTCTACTTAGAGTTGGGAACTAAAGTAATCAGGTGGCATCCAGGAGTTTGTGTGATGCAGCTGAAGGCTGAGGGAGTCTAGCACAGCGCAGGGCCCAAAACAGGACAGGTCCACCTCCGGACTGGGTGTTTTACCTCTGAATCTGCAAACTGTCTCTATTGCACTAATACAACCTTTGTGTTTAAACTGCTGAGTGGAGCCGCAGCAGCGGCTGCCTACGCCAATACTAACAGCTTCCCTCTAACCCATAATGATCAGCAGCTCCCGTGGCGACTCTGCACTTGGTCCACCAGTCACCCATCTACCCAGGGACTCCAACATTTTCATTTGAGACTTCCTGCTGTGCACATGTATATGCCCAATAATCAGATACTTTCAGACCCACCGGCTCTGTAGCAGCCACTCTAAAACCACCACCACACAGAACATGCCCAACAAGCCCTGGAAGCTCCAGGCTTCTTACCCATGACCAGACAGTACAGTCTGGAGGTGACAAGGCTGTCTGGAAATCTTGATCATGATGCTCTGAAACCCTACTGGATAACTTCAACTTAACAGGTACCCACCAGACCTCTGAAAATCTTAAATGTGTAAAATTATCAAATTCCACCAGGACTAAATCTCTACGTGGAAAATGAGCCTGTGTCCACCAGAATCAGGACTTCTCAGATCTTTTGCCAGTCCTGGAAGCTCTGTGATGTGTGCAGCTCATCTTTAGCATCCTGTCTCTGCCTTTTCTCACTGTGCACTTTCCAAGATCTAAAGCAAGTTGACACAAAGCGATCCCACAATGTAGCTGCACTCTTGGTACCTCCAGACCCTTCTACCACTATTTCTTTCTCCAACACATTGTAGGGTTATCACACATGGTCAGATTGAGCAGCACATGCATAGAAGCCATTTATCTAGCGATATATTCTTTTTTCAATCCCTAAACCAGCAACGATTTCCTGCAATCTTCTTTCACTCCTTTCCTCTCTTCACTGTTTGAAATAAAAGACAAAGCCCTTTTGTGGTTGCCCCTACCAGTTCAGAAAACTTAAAACTGGGCTGGTATCTATATAGCAAAACTAACAAGGGTGTACACAGCAAAAGAATGACCAAATGTAGAAATGAAAGCTGGATAACAAGAGGAGACACATCAGAGTTCACAGCAGTTCCTGTTGGGCAATCGTATGCTGTCAGAAGGTCAGGAGACCTCCTGCAAAATCATTCCACCTGCACATCTTCACCTTTCAGATCACCACCTTGTCAACACCAGCAGTAAAGCACAAGGATTGTATTTGTGTCCATCTCCCGATGGTCTGAGCTAGAGTTCCTATAGCTGGAGCATGTGATCTTGTACTCAGTATACCTGAATGAAATCCTGATTGATGCTCCATGGTTACTTGCTACAGAGACATGAGCACAGGCAGGTTCACACAGGCAGAAGCAGAAAACATCTCCATCAGAACAAGCCCTGACAGCCTGGGGTACAGCAAGTACAGAACTACCAGCTTCTGCCACAAAATCCTTTGTGAGCCCAGGCCAGATTTTTCAAAGAGAAAACAAAATGCTTTGTCAGCTTTTGACACAGAAGATCATTACTTCAGCGCTCAGGCAGCCATTCTGCATTATTCAGCAGGTTGGGAGGACAGTGCCTGATGCTGGCAGGGGCCTCTGTCAGATATGAGGTCGATCACATGCTGTTGGTTCATTGTTAGCTTGGCAGGAAGGGAGTACAGTGAACCAGGCTATTGTTGAAGACAATCTGAATTGATTTTGCTCTGGTTTTACTGGTGGTATGCCAAAGTGTAAAGCTCCAGTTCAGGTACTTCCATAGGCCTGGTGAATTTTCTTTCAGAGGGTTGTGTGATCCATGCAGGAAAAAGGGATTGAAAGGAGCAACCTGAAACATACTTCAGAAAGCTGCTTGTGTCTACGGCTTTTCTCCTCAAGCTTACTTCTACATGTTGTAACTTAAAGCTTCTTCAAGAGACCCTTAATGTCACTGCCATGGAGAACAACAGGGACGGCATTTAAAGTTTTAAATCAGTTGAAGGGTTAAAAGTAACTGTATGGCTTCTTAATCCCCACCTCGACAACATAAAACCAACTTAAGTCTGAGTTGTTATCACCCAAACAAATACTTATCTTTTCTCTGTCTGTCCCTGGCATTGCTCCTTCCTTATGCTAACACAACATCCCAAATTAAGTTGCAACCTAAGCTTGCCTTGGCAGGAGGAAATGTGTTCTGTGGCTAGTGCAGACTTGGAAACCAAAAGAACACGAGAGTTCTCATGGTAGCTTTCATTTAGACTTCCTGTTTCAGCAAGCGGATCGCTTCACTTTCACACGGTTTCTCCTTCAGTGCACGGGACCAAAGTCTCACGATAATTAGCACAAGACCAATAATGTCTCTGTACTTTGTAAGGATGCTGTGAAATTTAACCCTGGAAATGTGCATTTTTAAGCTAAGATGGGAAGTACAACAGAAGTCTAAAGTGAAACCGCGAAGGCTAGAACAACCCTTGGCAAAAACACTCCAAAACCAGAAGTTCCCCACATGCACTCAGACTGTCCCTCATTATGGTGGAAAGTAACCCAGTAATGGGCTATATATGACAAGGTTTTCCATATTACAGTTGGTCTTTTTCCACTGTTTATTATCCTGTAAGGATCTGCTGAAAAAGCTTGAATTACACAGCCTATAAACAACAGCTTGAGCATTTAATGTGAATTCAGACAAAGAGTAGCCTGGTTGGATTGTAGTTGAGCTCTTTTTCACCTTTCCTTTTTCTGCAGAATTTCCATGCACTTTGTTGTAAAGAAGTGGTCTTGGGACTTCTCTGGAGTTCATATATATGGAAAGGACATGTACTTTATCTAAATACCACAGAAAGCTTCAGTAGTTTGCTAATTGAAGGAATGATTAATGGAAGAATGACTTTGGTTAAGGGGCTCTTTGAGCTGACTTCCAGATAGCTGCCATCACACTGTTAAACCATTAGGATTTTGCAGTACTAACGATCACTTTGGAATAGGGACCTTAAGTGCTTTTTGACCATTCACTTGGTCGTCAAAGATCCATTGGATAGTTTTGTTTCTTTAAAAAAGTGACATTCACATACCAAAGATGAAATTATCAGGCCGAAAGAGCTGACCAAAAGGACCAGACCGCACACTATCCATGGTTCCCGGCTCCAAGTCCACTAAGACTGCTCTTGGTACAAATTTCTGGGCTACAACAGAAAGTAAACATGCCCTTAATGTTCTAAAAAAAGCTAACACAGTTATAGCTCTCAATACACAAATACGTTATGTTTCATGTTACTAGTCTAATACAGATTGCACATATATAAATATTTCCTATGCATGAAGTCATGGTGGTGAAAAAACCCAGCACCATAGGAATAAATGAATGCTGATTGAAAACCAGGGGTGACATCTTTTGGGTCATACAGATGGCACATTACATTTTGTAAGCTCTTTTTTTTTTGCAATAGATCTGGAGAAGGGAAGTTTCTGAATAAAACAAACCAACCAAAACCAAAAAAAAAACCCCAAACCCTAAATGGTTGATGTGTTCTTTATAATGAAAAGTAGATAATCCTTTTTGTGAATAATGGGGTAAGTGAAAGGTTTATGTTCAAAGGATCTCAACACATCTCACAAGCTTTTATGCTTGAAGGATTCACCTCCACTTCAAGAGCTACATGGTGGCAAACAATAACAGCTTAGCACGCCTGACACAAAGTACGAAAAAAAGAATCTGTATCCAGTTGAAATTGTTTGGGGTCACTCAGGTAAATGATCCAAATTAATCAGAGAGGGAGGAAAAATGAAACATTCACAGTTGCAGGTTCCTCTCAATAGACCAAAGGGCTCTTGATCCCCATTTTAGGGTTAACAACCTTCTACACAACGCTGACCCAGAGGATTTGGGCACCTTTGGTATCATATTAACGAATCACCATTGGGCTCTCCATTAGCCATGGCCCAACCCTCTCAGTCCTAAAAACACTGAGTACTACGGATGCAGGCTTGTAGAACCAGTGGTTCAATCTGTGGCTATTGCTAAGACACATCTGATAAAATAATAACAAGTTAAAAGAGCAAACGCCTAGCACAGTGTTAAACAATAAATAAGCCTCCACCTCCAGACCCTAAGGACAGCCCCTTGTGCCACTTCTCTCTGCCTGGGGAGGTAACACCCAGTTATCCATGTTTAAGAAAGTAGATAATCTTCTCTGTGTATAATGGGCGACCTGGGGGGCTGAAGGCATGCGAGGAGCGTGTAATACAGCTTTACAAACCCATTCTTTCCCAGATTCCTGTGCCCCTTCCCCCGGAACGCCCCCCACACCCCTCCCCACCCCGCACTTACAAGATGATTCATTATAGTAGACATTGATCCTTTCCAGCTGCAGCGCTGAGTCACCGACATAGCCTCCGGCTGGGTCAATGCCATGCTCATCACT
>JAAGNO010017017.1:58706-79064 GCA_033439905.1 Ceryle rudis | reverse complement strand
AGTGATGAGGTCTCCCCTGAGTCTCCTCTTCTTCAGGCTGAACAGCCCCAGCTCCCTCAGCCTCTCCTCATCAGACTCTCTCCAGTCCTTTCACCAGTCTTGTTGCTCTCCTCTGGACCCACTCCAGCACCTCAATATCCTTCTTGAAACCCCAGTATACGAGATAAAACCACCTTTATTTAAGGTAATTTCTTAAGAGATTTTCACAATGATGTGACCCTTATATACTTTCCCAAATCTGGACTGAGATAGAGGGAAAAGATCCAATTCAAAGGTGATGCTGCCTTCCATATTTCAGCTGACATTAGGATGCATGGCAGCCCAGAGGGCAAAGCAGGAAGAGATGCAATAACCTGGTCTCAGAGAGCACTTGTTTTAGGTTGTTTGCTGAAAGTGGTGCAAAGGCAGCAGCGGAGGGGTGTTCTGGGGCTCATGGGCTACAGGCCGCCTGCCAAGGCCAAAACTGGGCAGACACAAACTTTTGCTTGAAGTGCTCAGGATCATCTGTGGGCATGCAGATGTTACTCAGTTACAGTCATGTCCCCATCCTATGCTGGTTTTAGATAGTCAGACTAGAAACAAATTAGACTAAACCATTCTGCACATTTTAAATCAAATTCATAAACTATAAGAGAGATGACACAAGACTAAACCATTTGGTTGCAAGAACTGTTTTTACCTCTACATGTTCCTGCATTACAATACAGAAATAATCTGGGGCTGAGCTCTTAAGGCAATGTTACAGTAAAAGAGTAATTGAAGATCACAACAAATTTAATTGTAGCCAAGTCTGTCACATGTTGGAATGTTTGCGCTCCTTACCTGCCAGTCAACAGAACATGATCTCATACTTAAAATTTCCATCTCAGATGTACCAGCAATACCAGCTCTTCCCTGTGGCACTGCAAGACACTGCTCATGCTAGAAGGACAGAAGGATATTGTGTACCCCAAAATTGTGGCACCTTTAGGCCATACAGTCACGTTATTTTTTTTTTTACTTTGGTCTATTATACCTTCTTACCAAATTTCTGGGGATCTGAGTAATCAGGTACTTTTTATAAATTAAGAAAGTAGATAAATACAAGTTTTTAAAAAAACATTTTGCCATCACTCTTTCTAAGGGAAAGCAGGTGTTTCGCTCAAAGGGGCTTGTTCTCTTGATAGTGCAGTAGGAGAGAAAAACTACATTGTCCCCTAAAGCAAAAATAAATAACTTCAGAAAACATGAGAACTGAGCCCTTGGTGAGGAGGTGAAATGGGTGTCCACCTTCTTGAACTAATTTATAACACCGAAGATGTCAAGTGACATGCTGAATGAAGAAATGATTTGTGGCTGAGAAAAGCTTTGCAGAGAGCCCAGAAGCTTGGCCAAAGGCAACTGTATCTTGATAGAAGTGATTGATTGCCAAACTAAAGAGCACTGTTAAGAATCTCATGTGGGAAAAGGGGGAGAGCTGCATCTTCCAACTGTGGATCGAGTTATCCATAGCCTTTGCCAGGATGAAAGCATGCCAAGCATTTATTCTATTCATTGTGTGCCCTTTGGAAGGACACATAAATCTTAAGGAAAGGTTTCAGTACTTTAAATACATCACAAACAAAATACTATCTGCAGTCCAACTTTTGAAAGCATGCAGCAAATGGGCATCTAGGTCTTCAGGCACTTGAAATAAAGTGAAATTTTACACAGAGGTTGTTTAAAACTTGTACCCATCTGCTTGCTTATCTGCAAAGCATCCTTGATTTCTTATTATTCTATGAACTCCAGTTTGCAATTCTTATGGCAGAGACAAGGCCATAACCAGTTTATACAACTTAAATCAAGCATGTCATTTTATAGAATCCAGCTGGACTAGTGGTTGCCGTTTGCAATGAGATTACTACATTTGGGACCAGATCTACAGAGTACACAATTAGGCAGCTACACTGCTTTACATTGTCAGTGGATCAGCCTGTTGGGTCAAGGCCAAGTGACACTTTGTGTCATCCACATGTCCTCCTGCAACTAGAAAAGCAAAGAGATATTGCAACATAGCATAGAAACACATCCTGCAATTCAGGTTGCAAGGTGTGGGCAAAAGATGTCAGTAGCAATATAAAATTGACAGTTGTGTGATGTGGTGGTTCTCTATCACAAAAAAAAAAAAACCCAAAACAACCCAAGTTTATATTCCGAAGTTAAATATCTAACCAAGTTTACAGGGCTATAATTCAGCCTAGGGTAACATGTTGCACACCAGAGGAATTTAGCCTTTGACCTGATTAGATGCTAGAATCACCCAGTTCCATTCTACGTGTGAAACTTCACACAACTCTAATTATTGAAGCCCTGAAGAAAAAGGCCAGAGGTGCTACAAAGCTGGCAGGTGTTAAAAACAGTCAGAGCTATCTGCTCCTTATATTACTCTCTGCCTCATGAGAAACAATAGTTCAGAAATCATATACAATTTCATGGAAAGTCTTTCTAAAGGTGAAAGGCAGAGGAAAGAGAGAGATTTGAAATCTAAATCTTATCTGTGACTATGAAAATCCTCCCTTTGTCTAGAGTTAACATAGCACTTGAGAATCTAATGAAATACAGCTTTTAATTATGATATTTGGGAAATTACTCACAAAGATCTTCTTATTCCTGAGAGTAGCTCATTTTCTAATGATGTTGAACAATAGCATATAAAAATAAAGGTAATTAATAAGAATGTTAGTACAGGAATGAAAGAAAAGGTCAGAGTTAAATGCAGTCAAGTCAAGAAACACCAAGAAATAACCATACAGAAATGCTGAATGTTTCATATCATAGTATTGGTACTACATGACTAGAAAATTACAAGTGTAGTCCCTGAATTTTTGAATGGGAAAAGAGTGATCTGAGCAATTGAAGGTCCCATCCTGGGATGTTACTCAATAACATACAAGAACCTAGGAAGAAGTAGTAAGGTTAAAGTAAAAAACATTTAAGATTAAATTAATATAGAATAAAACACACCTGAGGTGTGCCAAAGGTATGATGCACATTAGATGCTACACACTACTACATGAAGAAGGAAATTATCTGGCTTTTAGAAAATCATTGGATATGTTTCCAAAGGAAGAAATTAGTTTAATATGAAAGGGTGAATATAATTACCAGCACTCCAATAGGTATAACAAACTAATTGATCACATAAAAAAAATTGATCACATAAAAAAAATAACCCAAGGACTGGAAGGTTTTAGATGGGCACCTAAAAACCCATTCTTCTGGAGAAGGATGTATTTAATACTTTCATTGATGACTTTGGTAACAGTCAATAGAAGCGTTCTAATGAAAGTTAGTGATAACATGAAGTGAGGGAACCCTGCCCATGCTGAGGAAGAGAAGAATATTTCACAGGAGTGATCTTAACCAAATTCAGCTGCATATGCTATATCAGCAAGGGAAAAACAGAGTTTCTGTTACAGGCTCAGAAACCATGATTTACACAACAAAGAGAGAAAATGAGCATGGTATTTTATTGATCACAGTCAACACTTAAAAAGGCAAATGCAACCGCACAAGGCTTCAGGCAAAGTAGAAGAGGGAATTACTAAAACTATTGCACCATGTTGTAGTACTAATTCACCTGAGGCTGTGCATATAAATTCTCATCACTGACATTCAAAAAGGTAAAAGACTGGAAAAGGTACAAAGGCCTATTCAAATGATAAGAGGAATGAGTAGACTCTCTTATGAGAGAAAATTAAGGGAACTTGGCTTATTAACTTAGCAAAACATAGGCCAAAAGTGAATGTGCTCAATCTACCTGTGCTAGGTAACACAGACAGCAAAGAGCTGGGCACAGTCATTAGTGAAAATATAGGAGAAAATTTGCAACTGTCATAGCAGTATGCTTCTGGTACAGCTTTCTAGTAGGATTGCGAAGGCAAGAAGCTGCTTTGTTTAAGATGAAGGACAGGATGACCATGAGCCAACAGTGTGCCCTCATGGCCAAGAAGGCCAATGGTATCCTGGGATGCATTATGAAGAGTGTGGTGAGCAAGAGGAGGGAGGTTCTCCTCCCCATCTACTCTGTGCTGGTGACACCTCACCTGGAGTACTGTGTCCAGTTTTGTGCTCCCTGGATCACGAAGGACAAGGAACTACTGGAGAAGGTCCAGCGCAGGGCCACTAAGATTATTAAGGGCCTGGAGCACCTACCATATGAGGAAAGGCTGAGAGAGCTGGGTCTGTTTAGCTTTGAGAAGAGGAGGCTGAGGGCAGATCTTACCAATGCTTATAAATATCTAAAGGGTGGGCATCAGGAAGATGGGGCCAGGCTCTTTCCAGTGGTGTCCAGTGACAGGACTAGGGGCAATGGCCATAAACTGGAAAACAGGAGGTTCAGTCTCAACATGAAGAAATGCTTCTTCACTATGAGGGCAACAGAGCACTGGAACAGGCTGCCTAGAGAGACAGTGGAATCTCCATCTCTGGAGACTTTCGAAAGCTGCCTGGACTTGTTCCTGTGGGATCTACTCTAGGCGATCCTGCTCTAGCAGGGGAGTTGTACTAGATGATCTTTAGAGGTCCCTTCCAACATCTACCATTCAGTGATTCTGTGACAGAATTAGAAACAGGGTTACAATGATGCAGTTGTCTGCCACATCGAGGGAGTTGAGTCAGTGAGCCCAAACTCTCACTTTTGTTAGGGTTTCCTGATAATCAGATTCTCAAACCACATGCAATGCTGTGGTCTGTGATTGGCAGCTACGGCACTGTGTCACTGCAGCTACCCAGTGTGCCAGGACAGATGCAGCTGAAGTCCAGAGACCAAGCAGATGTCTGATGTAACTCGATACACATTGGGTCATGGTATCTCATGCCAGGCTCCCAACTGTATTTGTTGATATAAACTGAACACACATAGTTCTCGTGGACTTTGGCTGCCCTGCAAAGATTTGTGAAAAACTGTTTCCTTCACTAATTTTGATTTATGGTCTCTTCCTTGCTTTCCTCCTTCATCACTTTAGCCAGGTCTTTTAATTCCACATTTTAATCGTATTATCAGTAGCACCAGTTTTTCTTTTGATTTCATGGTCATCATTTTCCTTTGACACAAGAGATTAGAAATAATAAAAGACAAAATGATAAAATTTAGTATTGAAACCAATATGCAGAACAAACTTTAAAGCAATGTAATTTGTCAGCTCTTAAGGCTGACTCAGACTCTATTGTTGAGCATTGTGAGGGAGTTCACTGAAAGATGTTATGACACTAGGAATTATTCTTCATATTGATATGTCAAAAGTGTCGCAATGATATTATTTTAAAGTATTCTTCTTACTAAACTGTTGTTTAATGGACTAATTGTTCAAATCTAAGAATTCGAGCTCTATTTTTCCCAGCCTACCCTAACAGGCATACAAACTTATTGAAGAAAATGACAGATCCAAAATGAAGTGCCGTGACTTTCATTACAGACAGAGTAGCCTGAATATTTTTGTTCTCTTCACTTTTTCCAGGACCCAAAAAGCTCTGCTGTAAGGAGCTGATGCATTGTGCTGCCTGTGCTTTTTATAAAACTTCCTAGCAGGGATGAATGAGGTAAAAGAATGTTCAGAGTTGGTTTCATTCAAAGTATAAACCAGAGGTCCTGGTACACTAGAGGCACAAATCTTGATCCAGTTACTCGCTTTAACCATTGGTTACATATGATCCCACAGAATGAGTATAATGCAAAGTTAAAGGGTCTTAGCTTAATTATATTTTCAAAACTGTCTCAGCCTTTGAAATGTCACTGTTTTATTCAAAGAGAGGATAAAAAAAAATGTTATTATTCTTTGTACTGTTTCAAATACATTGGAAAGCTGGTTCAAAGCATCAAAACCCTACCTCAAGCCCACTGCTTTGTTTTATATCCCACAGAACTGTCCTAAGGTCCTTTGTAGATATTTAGATTTTGTATGATAAAGAATAAGCAATGAAATAAGACACTTGTTCCCAATTATACTGTTTGCTAACTATAAGTGTGGCATTATTACTTTTACAGTTTACATAGCCTTTGTAGAGAAGTGGGTTTCCTTTCATTTACTATAAGTGACAAATAAAGACAGAGCAATCAACAGAAACAGGAGATTATTTGGAGAATATTTTAAAATAAAGTTTCTGATAATTATCATATGACTCCAGGTTACATAAAGGTTTCCTATAGCACATATGAATCATTTGAATTCTCTAGAAAAATAAACATCATAAGCACTGTATCTGGCTTGTGATGATCTTAGTAACTTGTTGCTTACATCTTCAGAATTAAATAGGAAAACAGATTATGGGGTAAAACAACACACAAGTCGAGTTACAAGCAGTGAATAGGTCAACTTGCATTTTCAGGATTTATACTCCTAAATGAAAATTTGGAGAATTTTCTACCATCTACCCAATTAGGAAAATTTTACATTTTTCCAGGGGACTACAAAGAAGAGACCAGATAGAAAAAGTACTACATGTACAAAATTATCAATGTAAAAAGCCAAAGCCCTTCAGGAGATGGAATATACTACATATTCATTCACATCTTCTGAATATAAAAACTCAGACATGACTGATTGTTCTGAAAAAATCCCTCTTATTTTCCACACATTTTTGACAACTTAGACCCATTTCAATCATTCTAAAAAACAGAAGAGATGAAATTGTGACATGGACCTCATACTAATTTCTATATAACTTCTGAAATTTTCTCTACTGATAATATGTTCTAGAAATAGAATTACAAGTAAAACTAAGAGAAAAATCAAACAAAAACACTCTGAAGGGTTATTTGCAATTTTCTTTACATTTTGTCAGTTTTTCAATTCACAGTGGTTCCTTAAAATTCTTTAGCACATGCGAAAGCATGTGTGAAAGGCTTTAGTTCTAACTTTAAGCCCCTCTTAGTTTTAAAATTGATAAAAAAGGGATTGTCACCTCAATCTATCCAGAATGGGTGGTTGATTTTTTTTCTCAGATCACTGAATGTACCTCTGCCTCTAACTTAAACATGGAATTTTAGTAGGAAGCTCTTAAGGCCTGTCAGGGCAACTATGTCAGGGCAATATGCTAAGCATATTGCTTAACTGCTACATATCCTATAAGCTTAAAGAGCATTATAAATCTGGAATTTAGATATCTATTTTTTACATTATTTATTTATTTTGTTGTTGTTGAAAAAAGTAAATGGTTTAAAAAAAATGTTGAGACCTGTACAATTTTTAAAATTTTTTTTTAGCAGAACCAGAAAGAAAGGCTAATATCTAATTTAGTATTGGAACACTGTATGCAATGCTCTTTCCAAAAGGTGAAAAATTTCTTTCACTACAAAAAACTCTGCAAATGACATTTATTATTGTTACTTATTTCTCCTTCAGTGGCAATTCTTGTGAAAAGTGACCAGTTATAGACTTGTATGCATATATAATGTGTTGTCTTTTGAATTTAAAGGAAAATACCATTCTTAAGAAAAACACATTGCTTTCTGGGGGTCTTATAATTTTCCTTAGGAGTCTGATCAAAAAAACAGTTCTAATGTAATCACTGGCCAAGGTTTTCATAGGCTTCCACTATGTAAAAGCCAGCTTGTACTTTAAGCAAGAACAGGGTTAGAACCAACATCCTTATTTGTAAGAGGGGGGAACAGGAGACAGGAATCTCCACTAAACGCTGGGAAAGTGTCACAGGCGCTGAATGATCTCGCCCCCATCAAATACCTTACTCAATCCTTTATTGTCTATTAGTTGGTTATCAGCATTTAGAAAATGCAGGATATTTTTACTGATGTTCTTTTCTTGGAAACAGTTAAACAGCTAGCAGCCTTTTAAAGTTTAATTTTGATTTAATGCTGTCTTCTATCTGACTTATGACAGAATGTCAAAGAAATGTGCTTGAGGAACCCATTCTGACTATATCAAGACATTGCATCTAACTTTACAATACACTAATGGTTTGCAGACAACTTCTCCTTCTATGTTTATTATGCAAGGAAGTGGCTGTCTTCTCATGGGACACTAGCCCATCTGTTAGACAGCCAGACAAGATCAGCAACAGAGCTGTTTTACTAGATAAAAAATGGCAAGATCTTATTTTTTGTTTCCTATATCTTGTAACAGTGATTGACAACGTTTCACCAATATCATGCCAGAAAGCTGAAAATACAGAGGGCATAACTACCAAATAGAAAAATACAAGACAACAAATTTGGCAAACTAATAAGTCTACTGCAAAACTGTGCAATTGCAAACTCAGCATAGCAATATGGAGAGATTAACTGAAGGAAATAATTCATTTATCAGCTAAAAGATATTTATAAAGCACAGCTGGACAAGACTTTAAACAGAGGGTCACCCATAGTTAAGTCTTGAAAGAGAAGATTCTTCTGTTGGCAGAAAGTGAGCTTTCAAAAGCTTAAATTTCTTAACATGAGAGCAGAGTTGCACTCTGTCTGTGAAACATCACTGTCTCAAAAGAAATTATCTTCTCTGTTTTCAAGAAGAGCCTGTGATGAGGAAAGTAAGGATTATTTGACTCTATAAGCCAAATTTTTCTTTTGTGAGAGTGGGAAAGTTATTTTCTGTAACTCAGCTCATAATTTTAAAAAATGGGAGCACTGGTACTAGTTTTAAAAGAGTGATTTGGGGAACTATATTAAAGATCTAGAGGCAGCAAGACATCAGTGAGAGATCATACAAATATTTGAGAAGTATCCATTGTAAATGTCATGAAGATGACATCTATTATCTTCAGAATAAGAGATAAAAAGATTATGTGAGATCAGCTCTGTAAAGACATTATACTGAAAAGCATCTAAATACCTATTTGTTGATTCCTATCCAGAATCATATTTTATCTGTGCTTAAATGCTTTTCGTAATAATGATGTTTTTCTGAATAAGCCTCACACTTTCTAAAGTAGTCCTAGAAGTTCTAGCAAGAACAACTTGAAATACATTTAACATAACTCCACCTCTTTGAAGGAGCATGGATGTGGGCAGAGTATTGTTGCTGAAAACTTTAACTGTTCCAGGTTTGAATACTGTGAGTATTCAAATCCTTGAAGGAAAGCAGTGTGAATAACTTCTGCTGCCCAACAAAATCAGTCCAAAAAAGACCAATGAAATCTGACATGATCTCCCTACAACATTTAGTCTGAATGATGGTAATTGCTCAGGATAAATTTAGCACTGATTGGAAGAAGCCAAATCTAACATGCATTGGCTGAACTGGAGGCAATCTCTTACGGCAATCACATACAGACTATGGGAATTGCAGACAGTGAAGCTAAAGGAACCAATTTATTAATAAAGAGAAAAGATAAAAATACTTTCTGCAGGGCTTTGGAAGCAAAACTGGAGAAAACTGCAAGAATATACAACTGGGACCAGCAAGGAGGTGTGTTGGATGCATTCATTGGTTATGGGGCATAATCATCCTATATAAGTTGTGATGTGATGGTCTATAAATTGCAGAATTTCATCCAAGAAACTAAAATTAAAATACAAAGTTGTCAGTATGTGACAGAAACTGAAGGAGGATGAAAAGAATAACGAACTTTCCTGATCCCTCTTCTTTCACTTACAGATGCTGCATTCCTGTTTTCTTTTTTCCAGCTTCAGTGCAACTCCCTGACTCTCACTTGGGATAGTTCCCAAAACACAGACCACAACATCCCTCGAGTGCCATGAAGAGGAAGACAAACAAACAGAAGGCACGTGATGAAGGTACAGCTCCATGAGAAAAGCAGATGAGCCAAAGCTTAACAGAGAAAGAGCACTGTGCTTCCCTAGACAAGGTCACCGAGTTGGTGCTTGCCATAAACATATGACAAAGTTCAGTTCAAATCATTACATGGGAATACTTGACAATGCAGAGATGTTCTATAGTCACCATACCTAGCAGTAGGGGACCTCAGAAATCTGGAACTGTAGCAAAAGATGTGGAAGACAGAGTGAAAAATGAGAACTGAAAATACCCAGCTTGGTAATAGATACCCACCTAGATCATTAAGATTTCCCCTGAATAAAAAACAAGGCCATCCAAGTATTCTACTGAATCCAGGGTTGAGCTTTAGCCAGAGCCTTCCCTGCAACAGAGGTTATCCTTGCATTTGCAAGGGGTTTTTGTGAATACATAATAAATTTGTACTCAGTCCCCTCTGCCATACTTCCTTTCTCAACGCTGTGTTCTGTTGTTGCATGATAGAGTAAGAGCACATTGCTGCAAGACCTTCCTGGTGGTGTGACAGAATGAGCAAACGCACATCACCCTTACTGCATAGACTTCAGGACATGCATAACAAGTTATCACCCTTTAGCTGTTTGGAGCAGCTCTGAAGGTACAGCAGCTGGAGTCACAGACTGCTCATGGCACAAAGACATTATTTGTGGAGGAAAGTAATTCACTTCACAACTGGCACAGAGACTTTGTATCAGCTGGTTACATGTGCATCTCATGATATTTTAAAGATTCCTGAAAATGGGATTGATACTTTTTTTTTTCCCCCTACTATGCAGAATGTGAGATGATTTGAGTAGCTCCAAAGCATATTCTTAACTACCTCCATATTTTTGATGTTAGCTGGGGTTTTAAATTGTTCCTGAAAGCATGTAACAGAACTATCAGAGACAGTACTTGTTTTAGCATATAAGTACTTTTGGAATCAAGGCTTTAGCATTTCTTTCATCTGAAAACCTATTCTAAGGAATGTTGCTCTTATCTAGCAGATGTTCCGCTACAGAATTTGCTTTGTCCTTTGCAAAATATGGCTCAAAGCCCATAACCACTCCAGAGTGGAGATAAGAGTGTTGTTTTTAAGGTAATGAGACTCTTTCCCCATAGAAAAGCTCTTTAGGAATCTTTGACTGTGAAGAAATAAGCATTTCCTGATGAGGATTTGGAATGTCATTTGTAAACAGTTCACATTTGTATGCAATTTTTACTACATGAATTACTCTTTCCTTAACTGAAAGAGCAACGTTGGAGATGTAAAAGTATAATTAAAAAAAATAGCTGGGTAAAAAGTTTGCAAGGAATAGCTTGTTTAATGGATTTAATCCCTTTCTCTGATCAGAAATTATCTACATTTAGTCTTTTGTTATTAACTCCTCCGGTACTCCTCTTTGTTAGTCAAAAGTTTTTTGCAAAAATTACTCTCCCTACTCATTGCACACCAAATGCTGACTGTAAGTGTTCTCTTTAGTATTTTAATATGTTCACCACTTGATAGGTTCAAGCTGTGCAATTGGGTGTCTAAGTCACATGGCATTGTTTATGTTCTTAGAATCCTTTCGCCCCTAATGATTTTCATATGGTCAAGACATAAATTTTGTTTTATGATTAAATAAAACTTGGCTCAGAGGAGCCAGAATTAATTTTTCAGGAGCATTTTGTGCAAATAAGACTCCACTGACATAAACACATTAAAAAGACACAGCCAGAGTTAAAAAAAATGTAGTTAGAAGCTGCCAAAGTGCTAGAATACTTTTTGTCCTATCAGGTTCAACAGTCTTTTTATTTTTTTTAATCGGTACCTAAATTCCATAGCGCAATTGTAAACTTCCTTGATTCGGTATGAGCCTACTTGTGTTTTACGTAATTTAAACCTTCACGTAAAGTAGTTTTATTGAAAACATGAAGAAGAATATATAATTTCACACCACTGTGTGTGCATAAACTTTTGCAGGGCCAACTGTCCATCTGCCAACTGTACACAATAATTACTTTTTTATTTCCACTCTCCTAGGAAAGCAGTTTTCTTTAAAACAAACCTTCACAATATGTGTTGTTTGCTACCATTTCAAGGCCTGCTACACTAATGGAAAAGAATGTGCTAAATGTAGCATTATCATGCAGGTCAGGCAGGGCAGCCCGGTACACATTTTCCCACAATCTCTGCTCATTAACATCTAGTTCCCCCATTGTGCAGATTTTTGGCTCTGTTCCATCAGAGCAGAGAAGAAAAATGTTTACAATATGCAAACTTGGAGGGACACAAAAAAAAGGAAAAAAAAAGGGGCTTTGAAATGTCAGTCCTTTGGGATGAAAAGTTTCAAAGGGGAAGGTAAGTCAAAGGTTACTAATGGGATGTCTACAACACCTGCTTTTAGTGGAGGTTTCATAAACAAGCTTTACTTCTCAAGAACAGCTTAGCATAGACAAAAATGCCAGCTAAAATATCTGTGGCTAGCCTGAGCGGCCTGGTACCTATGAACAGAAAGGTCAGGTTTGTTATATCCTAACATGGCCTCTCACCCTGCTTTTATTGATAAAATGAGATTGCCTTGGTGGCCAACATTGCCTTTCACATCCTAAAGTGGAATGCACTAGCAATGGGGTATGCTCAGTCTCTGCAGGAGAGGAGGAGGAAGGGGATGTTCAACATCAGTGTTGTAGAAAGCCCTGCTCTCTGAGGAAGAGCTGAGCTGTTGCACACAGGAGACAGTTTCACAAACTTCAGAAGTTTCCCAGCTCAGCTAAATGGCCATCATAAGGTACTTTCAGTTATTGTGAGCAAGTTTCATAACTGTCATAACAACTCAGAGACCTTCAGTACTGTTTTTCCCCTGAAAGAACTAATGCATATTTCTGAGATTTTAACAGAGTGAAGCAGACAAAAGAAGTGAAATCCTGCTAAATATTCATTGGACATTTACAAAATCTTAATACTTAGCCATTATAAATATCTTTTACCCATGAAACATTCATGAAACTGAAAGGATATACCTTCATCTCACAGGCAACATCCCAGGAACAGAACTATGTAAAATGCTTGCTGTACAGCAGAGAGATCCTGCAGCAGAAACAGCATCCAAGTCCCCAAAGACAAATTCAGGAGTCTTCCTAAGACAACATTATTCTTGTCCAGTGAAAAAGTATGGCAGCTTCTACAAAAGCTCAGAAAATTTCCATTTTAATATAGAAGCAAGGAGAAAGCAGTGTGATAGATAAGGTCACAAACTAGTTTTTGGGTCTGATTATACACAAAAACTATAACCCATGAAACTTACTTTTTTTTTTAAACCATAATTACATTTACATGAAATTGATATTAAAGCAGCAAAAGAGATTAAATGTTCACCACAGTAAAATATAATCAAATGTTACTTGCTCTTATGTTATTACCATTTATAATTTCTTATCCATAGCAACAAATAGAACTGCTTAATGTGTTATTAACCAATACCAAATCAAGACCTTTTTAACACTCTGTATTTATCACCAATGTTGAATAGAAAAAGCTCCACAATGATGAGTAAGATGGTGAATATTATAAATAGATATAACACAGACAGAATCCCAGGAAACTTTAGGAGTTTCTAGGCTTTGTAATTTGTGGAGCATGGGTTTTTACCACAGATGATGGAAAATCAAATCTGTTGTGATCTGATTCCTCTAGCTGAATTACTTTCTTTTTTTTTTTTTTTTTTTTTCTTTAACTGATAATCCCTGTTTCTATTTCTCCAGAGAATTGTCAGGATCATTAACCACCTCACATGCCACGGATGGGCACCAGGGACAGGCTTGCTTGTAGAGAACACAGATGCAGCATGAAGATTTTTAAATCACCTAATGTATTTCTACACATGCATTTATCCTGATGGAAAATTTGCAAAAACTTTTTTTAAACTACAACTGTCCTAAAAACAGATTGTATGCCCTAACCTGGATATATCTTTATGGTGATGATGATTCTGTCACATTATTTCTGAACTGGATTGTATCTGGCCGGCTCAGAGCATAGGCAGAATACAGAATACTTCAGAGAAACAGCCATGAAGAATTTAATATCTTTAAAAACATCAGACAGTGGATGCTTTTATGTGATTTAGAGATGGCAGAAACCATTTGTTTCACATTAAAAGTATAAAGCTGGACAGTAAACACAGAGAATGCTCTCTGCCTTACAAATATAATCTATGTTTATTTATGCATGCACCAGAAGCTAAGAAATGTCTTCAATAAACTATTTGCATTTTTCATGTTTGCAGATATGCAACTCTGTAAGTTCATCTGGAGAGCTACATAAAGGTTTAGATAAGTTTGTAAGGTTGACTCTACTTCTTATTTCACATACATTTTCCCTCCCATAAATTCACCAAGCTGTCACTGTGTTCAGTGGAGATGTTCCTTCTTACACTGGGCTGAGATCAGAACAGGGCCTTTTGTAAATGGCATGTCAAGAAATATGTTCAAGTCAAATGTAAGCCTTTAAAGTAGGGGTTCTACTTTTGGTTTACATAATGATACGCTATTGAGAATAGGTTTCCTATTTTATATTCCCTCCCTACTTCTCATACCACCCGTGACTCTCTATGTATTATTTTGGATCTTTTCTTCTTGTCATTCCTATTATAAACTACATTTCTTTTTTACCCTTTAAACAGCTTATCAATGTGCTCAAATTTACTGCTTTTTGACTGGAAAAGCACCCAGAATTTCTGGTAGAACTTTCAGCTGGGCAGATGACTGTATGCAGGCCGAACATTTCATATTAAATTCTGTAAATTTAATAGGCGTTTCCTCCCTCCAATTGGAGGAAGCACTGAGGAGCCAGCACTGGCTCCATCAGTGTCTGTTCAGTAGGACTCTCAGTATAAGAAATCACTATGTTTTGCCCCAAGTCATTCCAGGGAAGTCAGGTACCATTATACAGGTGCTAAATCAGAAGATGATAACCTCCCCAAACAATGCCATTCCTTTGACTGTGTAATAAATAGACCAATTACAAAGCAATGTTTGACCTCCAGTTTAATGATACAGAACTGGAAGCATAAACAACTAGGGGATCAGTGTGATGCTTAGTATCACTCAGGCCTTATTCAAACCTTAAAGCTTTACACTGGTATGCATAACAGAAATGTTGGCATATCGGTTGTTTCATGTACGACAGCTCAGAACTAAAAATTAGTGCTTGAACAATCAAAAGCATTGTTCATTTTCTTATCATATTCAGCATCTGGGCAATATTAATCTGTATCACTTTTTCAGTAATCAGTTTCTCTTTTCTGGACTGGATTTTTGTATAAAATCACTCTGTAAGGGTAGGTCTCTGAAAACAGGCTTAGCAGAGAAACAAATATGTGGTAGTGGAAGCCCACCTCCCTTAGGGCAAAAGTCTCAGCTAAAGCACCTTGGCAGCATATTAATAGCTATAAAAGACTCTTTCTTTGCTGACCACAAGTATGCTGTGGTCAACAAGAGGTCTACTCACTGTTTTGTTAAAAACAGCAATGATTTATTTTGCTTCAGCCATGTGTGAAACTAGTCACCACATTATGAATAATAATATCCTCTTAATCTCAATGGAGCTTTTTTTATACGGAAAGATCCACAAAGCATTTAACTAAATACTCAATATAATAATCTACTGGCTGACCACTAAAATATAACCATATCAGGGATGGAACAGTGCAGCTATTTAACAATGAACAGCAGCAGGAGACAAAGAGTAGGAGAAAATCCATTAGAAACTAGAGCAAGAGCTGAAGTAAAATATAACCACCTTAATTAGGCATAAGCATTGAGTGGAGCTAAAATTATAAGCTTGAAGAGCACTCTGGAATCTCTATGCTTACAAGAAACCAGGACTTTATACATTTTCTTGAGAGGACAAACTCCAACTGCACAGTGCCCTCTACTGCAAAATGAAATTTGTAGAGACTCAGAGGGGAGAAAACTATGCATTAAATCACTTGCTCTACCTGTTTTTTTGCATCATTGTCCTGAAGTTATAAAATCTGAAGAGAATTAAATACAGGTGGTAAAGGTTCAGCTTGGGCATGCAGGACCAAGACAGAGGCCTCAGCTGTGTGCAGAATAGCTTGACATTTGCTAAGCCAGCTCCCTGCAACTATTTCCAAAATGGCAAATGGGATGAATTGAACAAAATTTAGTGATTGAGCACCTTTTAAACATCCACAGTTCCAGTACTTTTGATATTTAGTGTGATCCATCTCAATATTTAGATATCATGATGCATCCCAATAACAGTTTGCAACACACACAAAATTACAGAACTGTACCATTTGTTACACCTTTGAGTGGCAAGCAATCCCCAGTTGGCTAGACCTTGCTATGTGATTAAAAAAACCAAAACATCAGTTTAGGGGGAAAAAAAAAAAAGTATGCAGCACAATTCATCCATGATGCTGCAACACATTCCTGCCAAAATTATAGAAGTCTACTTACTTTACTGATATTTAAAATAGCTAGTACTGCACTAGGGCATGTTATTTTGTTCTCAAAATGCATACTGAATATGTTCCACCGAGTAGAAATATAGCAAGTTGAACTCACAGGGTTTCCAGCAGGGTTGATGAAGGGACCCAGGAAGGTTTAAGCACAGGAAATCTCAGATGACCAAAAGTAAGAAAAGTTAGTTCAGTAGCAAAGGGCAAATCCTGTGACAAATCACACTTGTATTCAGGAGGCTTATTTGAGCCCTACAATGGTTGCCTTCCTCTTGTTCCTGCAGTAAACTCTGCCAGCAGGTTTTATTCCTCCCTGCCCCCCAAACACATACATACATACACACACTCCGCCTCAAGTGCTGGGAGACCCCAGGAGGTTTGCAGCTCATGTAATGTTTTTCCCTACCACCTTCTAGCAACCTGCAGGAAACAAAGCTTCTTCAGGGAGTCTGCTTCTTAAGCAAATGCCTTTACCTCCAGCATAAGGCACATTTCTTTAACCCTTTTATTCTCCAACATAAATATAAAGCAAGTATGTGAACACCCATTCATTCCAGAACAGATACCCACGTGTGCATGGACAGGACAAAGCTGCAGTGGAGAACACTGATGCTTAGTGTCCTGTAGAAAATATTCAGACAAGACAGTGAAGAGTGAAAAAACCTGTACAGAGCAAACCAGAATAATTTTCTGAACAAATCTCATGGAAGAGAGGTGACACCCAGAAGTGCCTTCTGTTTCAAAAACCTCTGCCAACCAGATGGGGCACAAATTGCTTTCACATAGCTCTACACAGTCCTTTGGCAGTTTCAAACAATGCCAGACTGAGCAAGCTGCTTGTTGGCCTTAAGTTGCCAGAAGACAACTTTAGTTAAAGGAGATGTGTAAATTGCAGTTTAGTTGTAAAATATAGTTCCGTGCATTTCCTTGTGTGTGCATCATGGGGTTTTAAGCAAATATCATTACTTTTCAATTGTATATCACACAGAACTCCAGTTTAAAAAGTAAAATGACACAAAGGAATGTTGTAAGGAATAATTTGGCAATACAACTCTTTTCTTGTGATGTTTTCCTATGAAAGCTTGAAGAGGATGTCGAGATTTATATACCCTGTAAATTTAATGGAGTGGTCTCAGTGATCTAATCATATCTGGTTGTAGTGATTTTGCTGGAAATGAGGTACACAGCAATGGAGATGGAAAACAACTTCAGTTCTGAAAGTCACACGATTCATTCCCTTTCTAAACACATGTACACACATTTCTGCACCTGTCTGTATGCAACATGTTTAAAATTACTCCTTCCCCTTTCTTTTTTCTTTGGAAAGTCATTGTGGTCTAGAAGAGAAATATAGAGGTGGGGTAATGCAGGGAAAGGGAAACATGTATATGTTCTGTATAGAAATAATCCGAAACAGTCATATTTCAGTTTGATTTACCTCGAAAGGAGCAATGTTTTGTAATTCCTGCTTTTTGAAAAATCAGAACTTTAAATGCTCACCTAACTTCACTCTCAAAATTCTAGATCATACAGGAGTTTTCTTTGTATAGTCACTGTCAGAAATACAAAATTCTTTCTTCATTATATTTGAAAAAAATCAGATGACTTCTATGTTACTATCTCCTGGCTAACTACTTTCATTTAATTTTTTACTAGCAAGGAAAAAAAAGAAGGCTGAAAAGAAATGTAGATGATTTATAGTTTAGAAAGGCTTTAAAATAAATCAAATGTTTGCAGCATTCAATAATGTTCTTTCACTGCTGTTAGCATAGCCCAATAAGCACAATAGCAGAGGAGCTTTTGGATAAGTTAAGAGCTTTTTCTTAACACAGAAAAGTAAAGGATCTTGTTTACACTTTAGCACCTGCTTAAAGATAACAAATGAAGCTTTAAAAGGTGCACACTAACATCAACACAAGATGTTCTTCAGGCTTGAAAATAAAAAAAAAAAAAAAATTAGAGCTCTGTTAGTCTTAGACATTGATATTAGATTAAAAAGAAAAATAGTGTTTTCCTCTCACATTTCTAGAGACAGACATTATTTGTTGAAGAATGTAAAATTCAATCCCTCAGGGAAGGCCAGAGGCTTTCTGGCAGACTCTCTGAAACTCAAGTTGATTCTTTTCTGTAACAACTAACATTAGAAAGGAGAGTTAAAAAAAAAAGAAAAAAAAAAAAGAAAAAAAAAAAAGGAGGACAGGGAAACATAATTACTTTCAATGTTTACATGGCTCTGACTTCTCAAGTCTGAAAAAGTATCAGACTGAAAAGACTGGACTTAATCTAGCTTTATACAATTGACAGGTGGACTTCAACTACTAATTATTCTAAGTGGGTATTTAGTTTGTTATCTTAACTCTTTTTAGAAGAACAATAGCAAAGAATACTCACGTTTTTAAGAAAAGAAGAAAATGTGCTCTCTCTTATTTGTACTTGTTCAAGCTCTGTGCCATCTAACAATGTCAGCTTTGTGCCTAGAAAGACTGGTTAACTAGCCTAACATCAGGGTGGGCATGCATTTTACTGCCAACATCCCTCCAAACACCATTTAACAAGCATTCGCCATTCAAGCTGAACAGATGGAAGAAAAATTACTCTGAAGAACTGCAGTCCTATAGGCATAAATTATATGGATGCTTAGCAATAGGAGTGCCCAGGCTCAGGAGAATAGAGGTTGCTATAATACTTGCTTGCTTGGGCATGAAAGCCAAGGCTCTCTTCACCCTAAGGAACTATAGACTAGCAATGCTACTGCCGTATTTTTTGGGGCATGCCTAACATTACTGGTAATTTCCTAAATATCTTCTACTGAAGGAAATTCCATATCAGTGTCAAAGAAAATTAACAAATCAAAAAGGCTCTGATTGCTCTACTTTCCTCACAGTTCTCTTTCATATTTAAAGCCTTGAAAGTGTCATTGGCTTTCCCTGTTCTTCCAATGTACTTTTCTATCCACATATTTATTTATTAAGACTGGATGTTTAATGGTTTTGACCAAGTAGTACCCCCTTTTTTCAGTAAACCTTATAAAAACTTCATTTCAACTATACAGGAGTAACAGAAAGAGACTATATGATTTCGTAGAAAAAGAGGAGAAATATTGATGCAAACCTTATGTTTATATCTAATCCGTCATGGCTGGGAGCTCAAGAACAATTTTTAATCGACCAATAACAAAAGTATTAAAAATTCCTATCCTTAAAACCCAACTTCTTTTAGTCCTATCCATGAATCTTGCCCTGGAAACTTCTGATCCACATCTATATTTGCATAATTACCTATATTTATGCAATATTGAGACTCATTCAAGCATTGCTTTACCAGAGGAATAAATTGTTATGCAGTTCCCTCTTCCTCTACTAGCATCACCTGAACTGCCTTTCATACTCTTTCTTGCTCTTCTAAACCATCACAAACACATGGCAAAAGTAATTGTAAAAAAGATAATACACATGTGAGAGCAGCTCTTTGGTAAGGAAGCTGTAGGTATTGAAATTGAGGTTATTGGAAAACTGATAAAGGGATAGATAACCAATTCAGATTCAATTCAGTGAATTGGAATAAACTGACCTGCTACAAAGGCATTAGTGAAAAGATTTGTTCACCTGAGATGATTTATTGGTAAATGGTCTTATCACATATTATTAATAATTGATTACATACATCAATGAAAAGGCCTTAGAAATAAGTATGTAAGCATATTAGTTCAGTTCACTCTCTGTATATGTGTTATGGCACTGATATCTGGCTTAATTTGATTTCTTCAGGCTGTGGTCAAGTGACTCTTTTGACTTGCAGTGAAGACCTAAAGCAAAGCTTTTGGAATCATGTGTGGGAAGTTTCAGGTGACCCCACTAAGGCTGCTGTTCAGTAATGCTGTCTAACTATATCACTAGCTAAATTATGCAGTAAGAATGCCCACAAGAAACAACTAAAGCAAAAAAGACAACACCTCTCAATACATCTGAAGTGCTTCTCACAATTAAAAAAAAATTAGAAATCTGAGTAATCCTCACAGAGAGGAGGATGTACAACTGTCAAATTATTTGCAATAGACAGTTTGCTGAAGGGAGAGAAACATGAAACCCAGCTGCAACAGAAACTAGACTTTTTTTTTTTCTTAAAGATAGTGTGAATACCCTTCCAGAATTGGCAGTTTCTGAGACGATTTGCTAAATAAA
>JAAGNO010017017.1:0-32293 GCA_033439905.1 Ceryle rudis | reverse complement strand
ACTATTTACCTGAATTGTCTCAACATTTCTTTGTAACCTTGAACAATGTTATTAACCATGAGGTCAAGACCCTTTGAGGGAAAATATATATATATTCTTTACAAATCTTTAGAGACAATTAAAAAATAATTTTTTTTTCTACTCCACCCCCAAAACAAATAAAGGAAATGTAACTGGCTATGCACTCGGTATTTAAAATACCCATCATGGTATCCTTGAGATACACAGGACCAGTGACAGTCTTAAAAAAGTAAACCTTCCTTGCATATATGAGATACGCAGCATTCCTGTGATTTATTGCAATTTTGTCAAACCATGCTCTAATGTGCACATATGCTGCTATTTCTATTCCTAGCCTTTGTGGTTAGATTGCCACTAGCCAAGTTTCCAAAATAAAATATGAAGTTCCTACAACAGACAAAAGTGTCCAGTAACATAGTGCAGTACAGTCAGAGATTAAACTAGTCAGTAAACAAAATAATATATTGCTTATTAGTTACAGGATGGGTGAAGCCAAGCCCAGGAGGTGGGTAAGATCAACACACTGCTGCCAGACATCGTTAAGCTAGCATACAGCACTAAGCAGGACAACAGAACTGAAATCAAAGGTTCACAAATCGGCAGGACACATTCTTTTGTTCCACAGTCATTGGTTTTTGAAGGGTGAAATCCAAGCTGCGTTGAAGTCACCAGGAAAAGTCTCTGTGAGCCAGGACTTCACCTTAATAGAAAGTAATTAACCTCACTATTCCTGCCAAGAGCTTGAGTCTATGGACACCAACCCATTAAGCCATGAAACCTGCCTATGCAGCCATTGCAAAAATATGCAGAGCACTGCAGGAAGAAAAGTTGCTCTGATGAATTTGGACACTGTGGTGTTTGCATGATTATATAGGTGAGCATCTCCTTTTCTGAATCAGTATCAATGATAATCAGCACTGATGTGAAAAGAGATGATGAAAAATTACAAGAGGGCATTTCAAAGATAGCTTTGACAGTAAGCAAAATTCCCAGCTTCCAACAGGTCTGTCTACAGTATGGAAAGCAGCTCAATTCAGTGTCCTCTGATCTGAGCATGGGCTTAAACTTGTGTCACAGTATCAGAAATGAGTCATTTGACATGTCTACTGCCTGTACACAGACACTGTAAGTTTTAAGTAGAATCTAAATTGTGCTGAACTGAGGGAAACCTCTGGTTTAGAGCTTTCCATTCCCCTTAGATCTATGTCTTGGCTAACTCCACTTCTGCCATCCTCTCTGAAAGCTATGTGGCCGAAGTAGGAGAAAGGAGCAATGACAGATTACACCTTACCTTTAGCTGGTAGAAAAAACATTAAAAGCTGATTTACCATGTTGAGCACTGTGGTTTTTTCAAGATCATGTTTCTCTTTTTTAGGACAGCAGAGTAACATTTCAGCTTTCAAATGCAGAAACCAGAGATTTACTGGAACTGTGCCCACTGACAAAGGTATCACTGAATACTCCCTTATACTGTTACTGCAAAGACTTTCTTATACCAAGCCAGACAAAAATAACTAAGATGGGTAAGGAAATCCATTTGGGAAGGAAGAGGTCTTGACTTACATTAGCCTGGGAAAGACAGATATCAGGCTGATTTGAAAATGGTAAAGGTTCTCAAGCATGAAACAAGATGTTGTATCCTCTGCCACTGAACGTCACCTTCCAAAGAAGTGGTATGAAGCCTTTATCTGGATGGCTAGGTAGCAATGCCATTTTAAGAAGATGGGGTTTTTAACTTCTAACTTTACAGAAAACATTGTCCCTTCCTGTCAGATGAGTATCTAGCCACTGTGACCCAAATAAGTGTTGATTATCATAATTGACTGTCTCTGGAGCTGAATGTGAACATTATCCATTTCCAGTGCCAGAAAATTCCCTTGTCCTTCCCCAGCAGAGACCACCATGTCTCTACCAGGCCCATGTGCCACTGGCATTCATCCAGTTTCCTCATGTCAGTGCAACTATGCAGTGTTGCATTTCAATGCAACGATCAGGCTGCTGTTTGTCTTAGAAACACATTTTTCTCAAGAACACTATGAAATCTGGACTCCTGTGCTACACACTGGATCACAAAACAGAGGAGAAAGTACATAAAAACACTATAGAAAGCATTCCTGACTTATTGAAATTACATTTCAAAAGACTTTAGACAGACCTAGGTTCTGGCCACTCAGTGGAGACTACAAAGTTTTTTCTTTCTTTTTTTATTCCCTCTCTTAAATGTTTTACCGCCAGAAAGGTAAACATCAACCAAACAAAGTTAACCTTAAAAGAAAAAAAAAAATTACCAACTTGAAAAGAAAATCATGGTAAATACTAAAAGTCCAGCCCAAATACAAACAACAACTCCCTGACTAACAGAATTTTAACCCTTAGGACACTCATGTATGAAATTCTCAAAGGACTGCAGCAGGAGTTTTGTCAGGAAATGTTGATGTAAATACATATAGGACAGAGGGAAGATAGCTATTACTGTCGGGGATTGGATATAGTTCTGGTTTTGCAATCACAGTTACTGCTGTGAAAGCACAGATTTCTTTGGGCCATGTGTAAGGATGACACAGAATGTTCTCCGAAATCAGTAACGTCTAAGACCATACTCAAAGGCCTGAGGTCAGCATCAGACTTGTGTCATCAGCATTACTGAGAATCTGTTTAACTCTTAAAAGTTTCCCTTAGTTCAGAAAAATAGCCTATAAATTGTTTTCTCTGAAAAGGATTTGTGAAAGTGCTTTTATTCTCGTTCAAAAAGCATTTTGATGTTAGGGTTCAGTGATTAGAAGTGATAAACTTTCATAGCAGACTTTTTCTGGTTCAATAACAACAGATTATACAGTACATTGTCAAACAAACATTACTGAAATTGGCTTGATATTAGATACACAGAGTGTATGTTTGCAGACTTGTTGGCTCTGATTGTAAATAGGCTTGTCTTCCATTTTAACTACAGTTCATTTCCAGGGAGCAATTTCTACTCTTTTAAAACCAGTCTGTACATGTTGTACCTAAAAGCAAATGAAGAACAGTTAGAGAAGGAAGAAGTATGCATTTCCAGAGAAAACAGTAATTTAATCAGAAAACAGTGCCTGACCATAAATACTTAACCATAAGCAGCCTGGCTGCAGAGAGCAGAGATGTGACATGGTGTGTGGCACATCTCAAAAAAATTAAACTAGTTGATAAACACTAAACTAAGAATCTTAATTTAATTAGTGATTACATGTGGTGTCAATGACTGTAAATCCTTCTTGGATTGAAAAATCTAAAATAAAGGAAAAAAGGTCTAGAGAAGCTTTTCCTACACTAGTAATAGATAGTCCACATATTTTCACATCTTTGAAATAATGTAACAAAAATCATATGAAATGAGCTTTTAAAATGCCTTCTATATGATTCTGCACAAACAGATAGTACCATCCTACTAATATTTGTTGGGTCACTCACATCAGGCTTACAATATCCCAATTCCACCTGTTTTATAACTTACTGACATGTCTTTTATCCATAACAAGGGTGTGATGCCTACCTGAGACTTGATCTGTTCATTTCTTTCTTTGATGTTCCTCACTGTGCATCAGGGGTCACAGTGCTAGCAGACATGCCATGAGGTATGAATGATTTAGAGCAACAGGTGAAAGTCTTTAATTTAGTGTATTTACTACCACCTTTCAAGGACTCTGTATCAGCTACACTTGATTGTATTGCGTGAGTGGTCTCAGATGCACTTTCCATTGTGTTTCTGTTGAGTGGCACGGTCATATTTCATGTAAGTTTGCTATTCCATGAATTTCACATACTCATCTTGTAAAGCTGGTCTAGTGTGGATGGTCAAACTCCCAGGCTTTCATCACTCAATAAGGGACAGATGTACTTCAGTGTTAAGCTAACTAATAACATTTCCTGCATTTCCCATGAAAATACTTCTGCCCGTGTCTCATCTACTTACACTTTCTTTCTTTAACATTCTCCTCTGCTGCCTCCTGTCACTGCAAGAGTCTGAAACAGCTCAAATGCTTTAAACAACTTGCTGCTTTCAAGGTAATTTTACTTTCCTTCCTTATTTTTTTTTTTTCTTTCTTAAAGGCCACTGCTCTTAGAGCTGTTTTAGTCCACAAAGCTTTGAATGCTCAACACCCCCTAAGACATGACACAGCCTTTAGCTAGAATGCAAGCACCAATCTCTGATTAGACACTCCTCCTCTGCACAACTGCAAATTATAAGAATCCCCACTCTTATCTTCAACTGCTTTCAAAGATGTTGCAATTCCATGACAGCTGTAATGATTGTAAACCTAACTGAGAAAAAAAAACCCCAAACAAATCAAATGTAAAAACTGCAGAGTACCTTAATGGGAGGGAAAAGATACTGAGGAGTATAAAGTGGAAACAATGCCATTAGAGGTCATCTGTGCATGTTGTCCTATTCACTAAACTAACAAACAGAAAAGCAACTGTGAGAACATGCACCTATGATCTCATAGTGTTTCAGTAAATGTATCTATTTCAGTAAATCTATATATTCAGTTAAGAAAGCTCATCCATCTACAGAATAGCTGAGGCATTAGGATGTCTCAATTCTACATGACTGCTTAGTCATGATGTTGGACAGAATACTTCACAACTCAATGCCACTCTTCCCCCTACTGAATGCTTCTATGATGTAGCTTTTTAAAAGCTGTAAATATTTCTTCAGTAGTTCCAGTAGTTTCACAAAAGATAATGGGATCACTCAAATGTATCCTTGAGTTCATGGCAGAATTCTGTAGCAGATCAGGAATATTAATTTTCCAGTGTTTATATATACTTAAATTACACTTAAAAATAAATATTTTTAATAAAAATAATTTAAAGGTAATGAAATTAAACACACACTCTTCACTTCAGGCTCCATTTGCAGATTGATAATGATCAGCACCTATAAATCCTCATGGGCAGTGAAATGCTGGAAGGGAGAGAGAATGTTTTCAACAATAACTGATGTCTGCATCAGCAACAAAAACAGTCTCTGAGCACTGGCATCAAGGAGCATTTGATGTGAACAAAGTGACATTTTGTTTCATCAAAGGTTAATGAGTACAGCAGCTCTGTCAGCAGTACATTAAGACAGCAGTGTCACTGTTCGTCATACTTTGTGAGTTCAAGGCAGACTGCAAACATCACTATTTGTGGATTTGTCAGGATTTCTTTTCCCTTCTGGTTCAGTAAATTTAATGTTACAAATTAGTATTTCACCATAAGCAACTCTACACTGTTTTTCCACAGAGCAAAAATGCTTTCGTAAGCCTGGTACTTGTGCTGACTGAAAAACTAGAGGTTTTTCTCATTAAATTTTATTTGTTTACCTAGAAGCAAAGCAGAAAATATAATAAAACTTCATTAATTTTTTGTTGTTGTTCAGTTTTCTGATAAAACCTTCTTTTTTTTTTTTTTTTTTGGTAGAAAACTCAATATTGCTTAGGTAAGGGCTTTTGTTTCAAACAAAATTTTGTTAAAAATTTCTCAGTTTAGATATTTATCCATAACTGTCCATTAAAATAAGTGGAAAAGTATATACGAGCATGAATAGGGAGGCAGATAGAAGCAGTGAAAAGCTGTACAGCCAAAATTCAGGATTCTGCACAAATTTTATTGCTAGATCCTGTGCCACTGGGCAGTGCTCATGAAGATGTTAGAAATGGCTTCTGAGCTGGTAGAGTTTTCTGTCATTATCTCAGGAAATTGTTATGTGGCTGAACAAGCACCTGATTCCAGGACAGATTAAAATAAGGACTGGGTGTATGAGTAAGGCTCTGGGATCTGGGTCTTAGATGCAACAGCACTTGCCACATTCTGTCATACAAGTTCATAACAGCAGCTCATGTCCCTGCTGGATAATACATTATCTTTCTCTAACTGTGGACAGGATATGTATGACACTTCATCATCTCACATGGAGTCAGCTTCCTCCATCCATGATCAAAGCCAAGGACAGGAAACTTCTTTCTTTCTGGTTGGAAGCTGCCTGTGTGAGGTAAACATCGTTGTCACCTTTAGCAAGTGCTATGTGGTGTTTCCTATGCTAGCACGTGTGACTTGTGCTCATATTGTTGCTGAAAGTGCTTCTGAGTCCTGCTGCTATTGGCAAGTTGTGGCTATTTTGTTGTGGCTTCACTTCTCCCTCCTCTGAGGGCCGAATGACTTGTTTGGGACAGTTTATTTCTATGGATAGCCAAATTTTCAGCTCTGTCAGTCTCTACCTAGACAAACCTTAGGAGTTTATTTTATAGAGGTCTTATTTACCTCATTCCATATCTGTCTTTCACAAGGCAACCTGGACTTTATAAAAGAATCATAAAACATTGGTTCAAATGGAGCTCAGGAGTCCTTGTAGTTATCAGATATTCTCATGCCATTCCTGACAGGCATTTGCATAATCCTCTTTTAAAAGCCATGTAATGACAAAGGTCCTGAGTATTCCCTGCAGCCTGCAATCCATCCAACCTTTGCATTAGAAAGGCCATAAAATACCTACCTTACCTCTTTCTTGGTCCAAAGACTTGACTTAATCACCACGAACATGGAAAACATACCATTCATCTCCTTTCTGTGGCCCATCATAAGGCTAGCCATACATTCTGTCTCCTCTGGATAGCTCAACAACACATGGAGCCAGGAGTCCTATATATAACTTTCACCTGTTTCTTCCACAGCAAGCACTGGTACTGATTCAGGCTATGCAGTGATGAAGACTGTAACTCGCATCTCGCCTGATATATTCATGCACAATGCAGTCCCATTAGTGTTGTAAATTTTATTTCATTTCTTTGCTAGCATCCCATCCCATTTGATAAGGATAAAAACTGCTTTAAGTTTGGAGATACTGTTTTGGTAAATCCATTCTCCAGTTTTCAAAAGGAATGGAATGAAGGCAGGCATGACTCTGGTTTCCTAAATGTATGAGACCAGCACAATCAAGCTACAAAAGACTTTCTCTCTGCTCATTCTACCCCTGTAGCAACTTCTTATCCTGTAGGTCAATGTCAGCCTGATTTGACAGTGTGGTGGTTTGACCTTGGCTGGACACCAGGTTCCCACTGAGCCACTTTATCACTTTCCCCCTCCTTCTCTCACCTGGACCAGAGGGAAGAAAATAAGATGAAACTCATGGGCTAAGACAAAAGCAGTTTAATGACGAAACAAAGCAATGACACGTGCAGAAGCAAAAGAAAACCAAGATTTAATCTCTACTTCCCATCAACAGGTGATGTCTGGCCCTTTTCGGGAAGCAGGGCTCCAGACCCATAGCAGTTGCTCTGGAGGACAAGCCGATGCTCCCCCCCTTCTTTTCCTAGCTTTTATAGTTCAGCTGACATCATATGGTATGAAATATCCTTTTGGTCCGTTTGGGTCAGCTGTCCTAGTTATGTCCCCTCCCAAGATCTTGTCCACCCCATCCCACTGTGTGGGGGTGAAATATTGGAAAGACAGCCTTGGTGCTGTGTGAGCCCTGCTCAGCAGTACCCACAACACAGGGGTATTATCAGAACCTTTCCAGCTCTCAGTGCAAAGCACAGCACTGGGAGGGCTGCTATGGGGAAAATTAGCTCCAGCTCAGTCAGACCCAATACAGACAGGAAGGAAGAGTTCAAAGACTGAGTTTCTGGAAGGCTGGGGGGACAAGGAGGGAGAAATGGCAACCAAGAACAGAGACTATCTGAATCAGAATAAGCAGATAACAGATCAGACATTCAGAATCCTTCTAGGAGAGAGACTGACAAAAGGTCTGTTTGCACAAGTTTCAAATGCCAAGCTTGATCTCTCTTAGAGCTGGACTAACCTATAGCATGTATTAGGCTTCCTGAATCCACTTGCGCTAACCTGGAAAATGTTTACCATGATATGAAATTCCCAGTGAATAGGGTTATTATTTGTTTCTGTGAAGCTCCTTTCATCAGAAGATCTGAAAGCATGTGACAAAGAAGGCCTTGAGCGTTATCTCTGTTTTATGAATTGAAGAACAGAGAAGGGAAGCACCTTGCCTGAGGTCAATAGATCAATGGCAAACCCAGGTGTCCCTCAAGCAGATCAAGCAGTATTCCATGCCTCTTCAGGCATACCACAGATAGAATCAGGTCATTTTTATTTTGCTATCCTGTGTTTTCCACTCTAAGCTTGATACTTACATGGAGTCATGATCTAAGCTAATATTTTATCTGACAGACATGAACCACCAGAAAAGATACAATTTTTGCAGAAAGTAGCACATCCTCTGATTATTAAAGGTGCGTTCACGTGAGCATCAAAATGTTGAGGCATTCTAACACACAGTTGGTTGCTTTTGAAAATGAAGTTATCTGTGTCTTTGACTTAAAGAGAGTTTCAGAATCACCTTCAGCCACAGCATTTTTCCTGCAGTTTGAAGGCGGAAACTCTTCCTTAATTCAGGCTTAGGTTTACTAGTTGTCCTGAGAAGGACCATTTGCTCTTATTTCACCATGTAACCTCTGTGCACTCAGAATCTCAACATATGCTTATCTTTAAATACATTCTAGGAGATTATGTTCAGCTATCCTAAATAACCTGATTCCATAATTGATGCCTGTCCACAATCAGTTTCCAAAAATCAACCTGTCTGAAAGGTGCTCACACTGAAAAATCAAATATCACGGAAGATCCACACTCTTTTTATCAGAACCTGGTTTAGTATTCCAGACAAATCCATTCAGTGCCAGTGATCAAGGATAAAACCACAAAACACTGTTCCCTCTGATAAAATTAGCAACAACAACAAAAAAAAGGAAATAATTTGAAATAAAACTTCCAAATGTAATTCTATCCCAATAACTAAATAAATGAGACACTGAAAACACTGAATCCCAGTGATGCCTCTAAGATGTCAGGCAGGAATAAAATCTAGCTCGTAGCACAGAACTGCATTTAAAATTAAATTATCTAACAGCCTCCCTCACCATCACAAGTGGTCCTTCTCAAGTCTTCAACAATGTAGATTTGAAGATCCTTAAAATGGTAGGAGACAGTCACTGAAAGAGTTGAGACTACTAAGTGGTACTTGAGTTTTACGTCTAGTTACAGATATTTAATTCTGACCATACCAAAATCTTGAAATGTCTTTGCCTTCAGCGACCCAGGTATAAAAATGCTAATGTTAAGATCGCTCCTCTGAGTTCCAGTGAAGCAGGTGGCCCTTCTCTCCAAGTCAGGCATTAATCCCTGTGATTGACAGACCTAGGTATCCAAGCAGCAGCCTGACTATAAGCATGATGGTGTCTCACAGCTATTCTAAATATATTTTAGGTTTATACACTTACCTGCTTCTGCTTGGATATTTGTGTTTGACTTTTTTTTTTTTTTCACTGTTTGACCTTTTTCTTTTTTTTTTTTTTCCAATGCTTCAGTGAAACACTTTAGCAAATGTTTAATTATCGTTGTGTAATTAACTGAGCCATCTTCTACAAAGCAGGGTTTCTGCAAAGCACAGTCTTTGACCACCTTAAATGCAAAGAGGATTTAAACACATTCTTATGCCTTTTGCTTACCTGAAAAACTTGTGCTAGAGCCAGAAGCAGTACTATTTGTTGCAGTCACCTTCCGAATACTGCTTCATCAGTGGCACTCACACCTGATCTAGAAAAGTCCTTTAATCTCAATGTCTGTTCAATTCCTGTACATTTGTGAAGGGTATCACTAGTAGCTTTGAAAAGGACACTTCTTTTTTAGGAAACTGGACCACAGTTTTCAATCACACAGTTTTAAAACTAGTACAAATATAAGAAAAAAAGGACAAAATTAAGGTTTGCTTTCCGTCAGAGGAATCTCTAGTGTAAAATGACACCTCCTAAAATTAAGGATTGTGCTAGAAATGGACAAGAACAATATTCTGAAAATGAAAGCACAGAAGTATCTGTTTTGACACATAATATACAGAAATGTTCTGATTTCAATAAAGAACATACACTATTAATTAGGTCTGAGTTGAAAGTAATATCCAACACCCTGTGAGGATTAGAGCAAGTCTGTGAGCTTGTACTTACACTGAGTGTGATTTTAGTGAGGATTTTTGTGGGTTGAAATTAATGAAAGGAGAGAATGAGCCAATGGAACATAAATAAAAACTAAATTATTTAATTAACCCAAGTGATTTTTAGATGTATAATCAGTTTCAGAGCCTAACACTTATTGCTTTCAATGGCTAATTAGAACACTACTTGGGATGTTAAGGATTATGTGTGTGCTTGAATGAAAATAAGAATTTGGATTACTACTTTGATCATTTAGTGTATGGCATCACAGCCCCCTATGCTCATATCTAAATGGGACCGCTCACATGAGTAAGTTTAGTCATGTGCATGTGTGGTGGCCACAGCCTTCATAAACACAGCAAGGACCTTTAGGACTGAAAGCATATGCTCATTTGGTTTAAGAGAGGGACTCCCAGGCTGGGAGTTGTTACAAATCAAATAGTCTGCCAATCAAACACAGAGACACTGTTGCCAAATGCTGGTCTACAGCAATTTGCAAAATTGTGCTTCTAACACACGATAGATATGCTACACATTTTATTTGCAGGTGTGGGTAACACTCTGAAAACTACCTGATGTCAACAAATCAGTATCGATGCTATCTAATAGGAGATGCACAAGCTACAGAAGACTTTACATGAAGATCTTTTGTCTGCTTTCATGAAATGAAAAAGTTAGCCAGTTTAAAAATTCAACAGATAATGTAAAAATATACTACCTAAACCACACACATAGCACCCACAGCATCAAAACACCCACTAACATGCATGCACAATGTGTCTACTTTCTGGTATAGTAACCGTCCATTTTCCACATATTCAGGTCATGAAGACCTTTTTTAAAATATAAATATTGTTTTTAATCATCTAATCTAAGATTTTACTTTGGAAACCAATCAACATGTAGTCTTAACTTCTCTGTGAGCTACCTTCCAGATTTTCATATGTCAGAAAAATCATCACACAATGTAATGCACTAAGTAGGATGGTTTTAAACTCTCTTACATCCAAGCTATCTAGACATCACTAGTCTATATACACATACATCCCTAAATTAATGAGTAACTGTGTATTAAGATATCTTAACCCACCTTCTAACAATAAGTGAACCAGTCTTTTCATTAGCAGTCTTCACCTTCTCAGTTCATTTTCTTCAGTTTGAATGAACATAGCTATGCCGCACATCCTCACACAGACTACAAAATAATGAAAGTCCAGCTCATTCATCCCTAGATTTACTTCTATATGCCACAAACAAACAAACAAACAAAAAATCCCTGTAAAGCTTCTTTTAATTGCAAGTTTAAAATAACAGTAGAAGGAAGATACATTTTGTAGTTACCTGATAAATATAATATTTGGGTTCTTATTTACCCTGGATTCATCTGTTGCAGACCATGCTGCACATTCACAAAATTTTTCAGCGTACTTTGAATACATGTGATACAAAATAGAGGCTGAACAGTAAGACTGACTGTGTAGTCACTGTGCATGTACAAGCTCAATATATTCCTCTCAGATAGATGGATCCTGAATGAGAAGAAAAATATGCACAATGAAAATACAAGAATGCACAAAACTAATGCACGAAAGCCTGCGGAAATGCACAGCAGGTGCTAGAAAGCCATCTGATCTTGCTTCTAGGTCTGGATGTGACTGTGAATGCTAAATTATACAGAGACTAAAAATTTTTTACTAATATTACGTTTCTATGTGAATCCTCTGACAATATACAAGAAGGAATACTATATTTGTTTCTCTTTGAAAGGCTAATGGGATACCAAGACTGTAAATTGTGCACAATGAGGAGAGCCTGAGATGGACATTTTGTTTGTAGGCATGCTTGAAGGGAAATTATAATTGTTCAAATTCAGTAACTGCAGCTTCCACGACATGAATTTGCTTGCGCTTCTTTTTCTCAAGAAGAGTCAGCATCACCAAGGAAACTTTGATCTCACATGGTCACAGGATGTTCTTTTAGAAACTGTTGAGAGGAGAATTTAGGGCCAAGTTCTGATTTGCTGCTTAACTTACAGACTGCTACTGCTGACTTCTGAGTTTTCTTGTAGCAGTCCTATCTGTATTGCTTGCCTTCTGTCATAAGTTTTTGCTATGATGTGCTCTGGGACAGGATCATTTTGCTTGCATAGAGCTTAACACAATTGAGTCCTGACCCATGATGAAGGATCTGAGTGCTGAAAATCATAAGAAAGAGTCAAAAACTTTTGGGTGCTATTCCTTTACCGTTGACTGTCTGTGAAGGATCAGGCAAGTCACTTCAGTAGTTCTAAAAATAAATACCACTATTTTCAAAGTAGTGACCATTACTTCTTTGAAACTCCGCATTTTAGATCTCTGAAGTAGCTAGAGAAATAATTTTTTATTAAATGGACCTTTCTCTGTGGATATCAAAGAAAATAAATGCTGACCAGAGGACAGAAGAAAGACATATTATTAAGACAAGACAGATATCCCCAAATAAGCAAGGCTTCATGAAATCATCTTGACAACTTCAGGAATTAATAAAAATGGTCTTTGAGACATAGGAAACCACTTTTACAATTACATCACCACTGATACTGTGGAGCAGGCATCGGGAAAGTCCAAGACTGGGCCCAGCAGCAGACAGGAACTGTGTTCAGTAGCTGGATTCTGGTACTGGATTCAGGAACACACAGATCAGGATTGAAGGCAGAACTGATGGAGTCATCCTCGGATGTTGGCCAAGGAAGAAACCAGAAGAGGACCTGAACTGAGATGAGTAGGGCCCAGCAAAGCAGGCAAAGAGGGGCAAAGAGCAGCAAGACCCTGATCCCTCAACTTTATACTGAGTATGATTTATAGGGGCTGGAATCCCTTGTTGGTCAGGGTCACCTGCCCTGTCCACTCCTTCCTGCAGGTTCAGCCTTTTACTTGCTGCACCCCTCAATGGGATGCACAAGATCCAGCAGCGGCCTTGGTCTACACACCAATCCTTGGTACTAACTCTAACCATGAGGCATTATCACTGCTAGAAGCAGATGCTGCCTGGAAAAACAGCTTGTAACCTCAGACACTGCAGTTAGTTAGAAGAACTGAGCTGAAAAGTAAAATCACTAAATGGAATTTGTTCTGTTCTCACTCAAACCAGGACAATAAGTTTAGTAGATAACAGGGGAGTAGTAGATATATTTCAGCTTGAATAAGAATTTTAACAGGTTGTACACAACTTTAGCAAAATTAATGATAGAAATAGTTTAAAAATAAACACCATAGAGTACGTTCAAAACTGACTGAAGAACATCTATTGGTGATTCACTGCCAAAACAATTACTACAGACAAAGAGGTACCTGAAGTATTCTTGAAGTATTTGTCCTGGAAATAGTTCTTCATTAATGAATGATTTGAACAGTGGAGTAGGACAGTCAAAAAACCCTCTGTGTAGATAACTATAAAGTGTAAGAGATACTGCAAGCATAGATTCAGGGCCTAACCCTGTCCTTCAGGACTCTTGGCTAGTATGGAAATAGTGGAATATAATAAGATGATAAAACATTCTAGAACAATCAGTATGTTCAAAACCAGAAGATTAACTTCAGTAAAAGTGACTTTGAAGTATTCCACTTCGGAAGAAGAAGAAAAATCACAGGTGCCCACAGAAGAGCAGCTAGTGAGGCTGTAATACAGTAGAAAAGATCAGACTAAACAAGAGCATACAGTGTGACAGTTTAAAAACAAAACAAACCATCTTTTTTGGGTCTTGAAAGGACTGCTATAGGACACAGGCATTGCAGATGAGACCTCAACTCTTGTATCACATCATCAAAGGAACCTCAAATTACTTGATATATATTTATGTACAGAGATTCCCTTTAGAGTAATGTGTTCATTTGTGTTTGCTTGGAAGCCAGCCTGGTACCAGCCTTGCTGGGCTCCAGGTGCTTGTGCAGCAGTAGCATCAACAATAGCCATTCTGGTCACTTACACTTTGCCCTAGCAAGGAGAAGTTTCAGATACTTGATTGATTTAGGAAATGGAAGAATTTAAGTTCTATCAGTTAAACATGGAATAAAAGTAAATTCTGGTGCCAAAAACCATCTGGCCAGAGGGTCTCCTGGTCTCCAGGTCTCCAAATCTTAGCTACAGGCATCTTCAATGGTACTACCTTTGGGTAATACCCTACTAATAGTAAAGAAAAAGCCTCCTCTACTAACATCATAGAAGACTGTTCATGGCGCAACTGCATGATCAGCATCACATGATGAGACAGTTGGTGAAGCAGATATTTAAGAAGTTGCAGTGGGCTGCCTTTCTACAACACGGACAGCAGAAATTTCCCATGAACACTGCTTCAGCAGTTTCTGCAAGGAAGAATCTGGTGCTCAGAGAAGGTTGTAAACCAATGCAAATAAGGCTAGTAACATCATGACAAAATGGCCAAGGGCTGTGCCAAGCACAGCGCTTGCTATTCCTGCTAAGCTGAACCATCAGAATTAAGTGCCACTGGTTTTCATCATGAAGGCAGCCACTATAAGAGCTGGCAGAGCAGTAAATGCCACATGCTTCCCTTCTCATATTAATTCCTTCCTCATCTCTCTTTCTCAGAGATTACTTTTATGTTACAGTATCATTGACTTTGTGGGCAAGCAGCTTTTTGACTGCAAGATAACCAGTAAGAGAAACGGAACATCATCCTTTTCCCTAATGACAATTTTAAGAAACTGTTAATGGCAATTGCAAATAGGTGGGCAAGTGAGTTTGAAAATTATGTGTAGTATTGACAGTGTGTGGGCCACCCATAGGTTCAGAACTGTATACATAGGAGACAAAATACTTCCAGTCCTCCATAGCCAAGAAAGAATAATGTCAGCATATTGCCTGAGAAAGCACTTCCCCTTTCCCACCTGGCATGAAAATGGACTAAAGAATGAAACCCAATACACCCAACAGGGCATATAGAAAGACATCTTTTCTACAACAATTAAATTTATTCAAATAAAGGCCCATTTGACTCTGTGAGGGAAAATAAAACACCTAAAAGACCCACAAAGCAAACTTTCTAAAGAATTGGGCTTTGTTTTCTCTGTTGGAACATTGAATCTGTCCTCACAACATCTTTGAAACCTTGTTTACAATGAAGACAGGTTACAATGAAGCAAGTGAGATAAAAGCTGGTGGCAGACAAGGTCCAGAAAGGATTTTTATAAACTGTAATCAATTTTATCTAGAAAGCCAGTGAAGAATCAGTCTGGAATATAATTCAAACAATACATATATTTTCCCAAGCATTTTTGAATGTTTTGGAATAAAGGGAATAATATTGGGCTTTCATACAACTAAACTGAAATTATACTCAGAAGTTGAAGAGTACTCAAAAATTATTTCTTTTTCTATTTACCGAATAACTTACTGAATTCCCTTTTTTGGATACGCATTGCCACGTGGCAGAAGAAAAGCCAAGGCAACACAGGCTGACTGGGGGTTTGAACACAGGGTTGCTTGTGAGGCCACATGTGAGAAATGTAAGTTACACTATGCTTTGCTTTTGGCATCTAACAAACTTGTCTGAGTGAACGTACCTGCCAAAAATTACATGAGCAACAAGGTATCTTGTGTCTGTGCCAACACATTTCCCTTCAAACATGGAAATAACTTATCCCATGTGTCTGATCTTCACTGATGTCTTGAAAGCTGAGACATATCTGTTGCAAATTGATTTTAGTTTTTGCTTTGGAAGAAGGGACCAGCCTGCTGACTTGGTGGGATTTGGAGCACATAACATAAGAGGAGAGGCATAAGAAGACAAGGTGAAGGGAGATCTTATGATTTCCTTCATATATATAATGGGCACTTTTAAAGAAGATGGCACCAAACTTCTGGAGGTGCACAGTGAAAGGAAAGAGGCAATAGACAGGCTGCAGCCATGGAAATTCCAATTAGATGTTAGGAAATTTTCTTTAACCATGAGTGGTCACAGACTGGAACAGGCACCAGGGGGACCAAAGAGTTTCTTTCCTTGGAAATGTTCAAAACCTGACTGGATGCAGCCCTGAGAAGCCCATGTTATCTTTGAAGCTGGATCTAACTCCAAAGTTCAATCTGCTCTAAGCGTGGCTGTTGGACCAGGCAGCCTCCAGAGGCCCCTTCCAGGCTGAGTTGCTCTGTGACTCTCTGAGAGAGCTACTGCAAGGCTACTCTCTAAGAAAAGTTTATCACAAGAAACAGGATCTGATCTTAGCAGCAACAAAGGGTCACATTTTTGATGTTTCTCTCTGGGCTCCATATGCCAGTGGGGTATTAAGAAACATTACAGTATTGAAGATTTGCCCCAGAATTGTTGTGTATACTGCCAATGTACAAAAAATATTCTCTAGTTTTACTGTCTCAAATGGGAACTGTTCCCTCGTGGGAAGCTGCTTCAGAAGAGAAAACACTTTACAGTAAAAGGAACATACAGGTCTTGGTCTTTTTCCTTGTACTGATATCACAGAGACTCCCTCTTTATGCTTGCACTTGAATAGAGTAACTCTGAGTTGGGCTGGGGTTTGTTTGCTTTTGTTTTTAACATCCCTAAAAGCTTCCTAGTGTTAGAACTGAAAACAAGCAAACAAACAGAAAAGCCAAACAGGACCTGAGCTTCATGTTACACTTGCATCCAACATTTGCAACCTGATCTCAACAAAACAGAGGTTTTGTTTAGAATTAGCTGGGATTCTAAACAAACAAGTGAAGAGTTGGAAGATACTGTTAAGGACAAACAAACAAACCATTAAATAGGCACTGCACTGGACTTAGAGATCTTGCTCTAATACCCAGTTCTGCACAAATACCCTAAAGGCCCTTGGTCAAGATATTCTGGTTTTCATTTCCTCACTTCTCCTCCATAAAAAAGGAAATTGTTATCATATTTTTGCAACTCCTTACCTTTCTAAATACCCAGGACTAAAAATCCAACAGGAAAGGAGCTCTGTTGTATTTCAGCATGAACCACGGTGCAGCCAAGTTATCAAAAACCTCAAAGTATGCCTAACATAAGATGAACAGAAACAGAAAGAAATAAGGGCAAGTACTCCCTTACAAATATATTAGTGATTTTGATTAATTGAAAAGCTAGTGACTCTTGGATGGCCAAGGCTTTCCTCTTATCCTTAATGCAGGACTGTCTGTCAGTTAGTTGTGCCATCCAGACTGCGTTCACAAGCACACAATAAAGGTCTCCTTCCTTCAGGATAGCTTCTTCTACAAGAAACAACAATTCCCACCTCTCACTGAGATCGAGATTTAGAAACACAATTCAATAGGATCTGTGTGAGAAGCCTGATGGAATCTAAGCTGGTGGTATTGAGAGCAGAAACCTGACACACAAGGACAGAGCACAATCTCATGTGGAGCCACATAATAATTTTGTCCCATCAATCATAGTTTGCATACATGTGCAAAGCTGGCTTCGAATTATTATGTCAAGATACCACACATAGATAACACCTTGCAGAGTGTAAATGTAAGCATTTAAATAAACATGAAAGGCAGAAAAGGCACATTATGGAAGGGAAGTTTTCTCAATGCTGGTTTCCTTTCTAAGGTTGGTTCTTGTGAACACTCACACTCAGGCTTTCAGATGAAGAAGTTTCCCCACCTTCCCTCAAAGCAAGCCTTCCACTTGCTTTTGTCTGTACATTCCTAGACATTTTATAATCCAAACTCTGACACGCACTATTTGGAAGCAATGGTCGCAGAAAGGGCCTGCCTGCCAATACGTCCTGACTAACTTAAGAGAACAAATCCACCATTGTTGCCTGAACAATATATGTCCATACAATGAAATCACTGTCTTCTGTACTCAAGGTTACATTTGTTTATGATTACAATGTTTATTTCTTGCTGTAAGATTATTACTGTGCATGTTCTTTCTTCTGTTAAAATACATTTTTCCACCCCCACCCTGTTAATTCTTTTCCCGCCCCCCCACCCACTTCTCAATGTGTAGCCAGAGCAGGAAAATTCTCTTGCGCATATGTAAAATAATATGGGCTTTTTTAGAAGTATTAATAATGGGGTTACAACAGCATGCCTGTGGTGACATCCAAATACAAAAATGTATTTTTAAGTACTTGCTTTACTTAACTTTAAGCAAGCTAAGCAAAGCCAATGTGAACAGATGTATACTTTTTGTTAGGCTGGGATGCTGCTGAAAGCACCACAAAGATCAGGAGAGGCTTAGGCTTCATCACAGTTTCTCCCACTCACCCTATAATTCTGCACCAAGTCTCTTTCCCTGCTTGTGCTTTCCCACCTGAGATAGAAAATACTGTGTGATATTTTTTCCAAAGTGCTCTGAAACACAAGGATGGATCAATTCAAACACATTACCAGTGTAGATTAAGATATCTATAGTGCTCCAAAGTTTTAAGTGGAAAGGCCAGCACACTGCAAGGAAAGAGCCTCTGTACAGGAGAACGATACCACTTTCAAGTTTCCATCATGGAAAAGTCTTTTTATAATTTGGTGGAGCACATCAGAGGAAGATGCAGAAACCTTCTTCCATGGGCTATTCTACCCAGCCCTCAGACCTTCTCACACTCCACAGAGAGTGGATGGGTCTGCAGTGTCACTGTTTACTAAGCATCGTTTTCCTTTGAATAACACAAAGCTGTAATTTAAAGGTGAGACAAATCAGCCTACTCAGTGCTTGTAACAGAGTTAATCCTGTAACAAGTGCCCTCTAGTACAATCAACTGCCCCAGAAAGGATGCAAGATGCAGTACTGTCAACACCTGTACCAGTGAAAATCTACCCTCCATTAGACTCTTGCCAAAGCAATAATAAAATGTTTTCTGCAGTTTCCCATTGGAGTGATAAGTCTCACCTTCCCAAAGTGATTTTTGATAAAACTCTGACTGGGGTTGGGATGAATGAAGGTGGCTGCCAGGTTCCACCCACTCTGACAATATATACTTTGTCTAATATGTTGTAGGTTGTCTTGCTCTATGGCATATCTAAAATAAATATTTGACTAGTTAAGTAATTACACTGAAAGGGTCCCCTATCTTTATTATACCAGAAAGAAATGCATAAATCACCTGATGTTATATCTCTGGAGAAATTTCCTCTAACTGGGGCACTGGGAAGCCATTTTCAGTTTGCAAGTTTGACTAAAGGGGAAGACAGAAAGGCATTGATTTTTTTTTTTGTTTGCAGTGAATTGGGTTGGGGGTTTTGGGTTTGTTTTTTTTTTTTTTTGGGGGGGGGACGGGTGTTTTGGTTTGGTTTTTTTTTTTCGTAGTTTTTAGATAAAGGCTTGAGAGTACACATCAGATGGAGACAGAAGGTTACTGATTCTGATACCAGCTGCTAGGATTAGGTTCAGCCAAGGTGAAACAAAATGACTAGTTTGCAAAACATGTAAGAAATCAGGATACAATACTGCCATTTCCTGAAGGTTCAATGTCAGATGATGTAAATATACTGAGACCTATACAATACTGCTTGCACTAACCAAGGCCAAATATTTTTTGCTGCATCAAAATCATAATAGCAGGGCATTAGTTTAGAACATATCTATATTCAAAGTTGGAGGAACGTTTTAAAAAACCAATAATGGGTCAAAACAAATATTTTCAAAGACATAACAATTCCACATTGATTTTGGAATCCAGTTTTTCATGGATTACTGTCTACAACTGTTGCAGAGGTGAGGCAGTATTCCATACTGTTACCACTGTATTTTACATTACTATACTGTCACTGCTTGGTATATAAGCCATACTCTACCTATTAAATAGCTCATTAAGTGCTACTGCATCAACAGGGTTTCTGAAAGCACCAAGGAGAGACTGACTGGCTCAGGAGCTGCAGCTCTACATAGCAAAAAGATTCACTTTCCTCATTGCTTTCAATAATGGCCTTGACACAAAGTGAAAGTTACGAATGAAATCCAAATATTACATGAAGCATAAAGCACTGGAACAGCAAAGGAAGGTAAAAAAAAACATAACTGAGAAAGAACAAAGTAAGTTTTGATGAACAATTTCATTCCACTTTTATTTTACATTTGAAGTCACTCCCTCAAAAATTACAGGATAAAATTTTGATCAGCCTGGTAGTATCAGTAGAAAATGCCAGAAAGAGAATAACCATGACATTGTACTCAACACGAAGACAAAACAGCATGATATTTCCATTAGAAACAAAAGCTTTAATGCCATTTTATTTGCCACATAAAAGACCGTGTAGAATGCCGCTTAAATTCTTGTTAGCCATAACAAAACCACACAAACAGACTAAGTGTAGAGGAGGGCCTTCTGTACCCCAGCCATTGTAGCGTGCAAGAGGAAGCTAAGTATTCATCTTGTTTAAAGACCGGCTAAATGTTTGGTTAGATTAACCTCAGAAAAAATAGGTTTGACAGAGCAAGCTGTCTATAAGTATCAGGAAGAAAGAACAAGTATTTAGGTTACACAACGATATTGGTAAAATCAAACAAATGGGCTGCAATCTCAGTGTGTCCTCACATACAGGTTAGCAGAAAATTCTAGTCCTCAATGAAGCAAGTCATGCATGCGTGTTGGGAGATAAGTAGGAGATGGGAGAAAACAAAACAACAGCAACCCATCAGGTATATCAAAATCAAGGGCAACTGACATGAGAAAAAGAGCAATGATGTAGCTGGGTTTTTTTCTATAGCAACTGCATTAAGAAAGAAGTAGTTCAGAGCAAAGGTGATTTCAGACTAGGGCTGCTGATCTGTACCTATCCTCAGTCTTAATTCAACTATCTTGGAGATCCACCACTTTAATAAAATTAATATTTTAACTCTTTTTGTTGAAAATAGGACTCAAAAGGGTGTCAGACTAAGCTTCTCCATATTCCTTCACCTTTAGCAAAAAAACTTCAGAAGCCAAGTCCTAACCCTCTCTGCGAACTGACAAGCACTATCTATCAGGGTTATTTCAACTTCAAGGAATTTTACCCTAAAGGGAAATTCTTTCCATTCCCTTTTCTATTTGTTGTGCTTAACTCAGCACGCATTTACAACCTCTCTCATACTGAAGCTGAATGTTATACAAAACTCTGAATTTTTAAAAACTTAATAAAATTAATTATAAAAACCAAAACAGGGATCTGAAGGTCTGGTTCATGCTTTAGTAAACACAGAAATACTTAAAAGTATAATTAGTGTGAAGTTGGATGAGCAAGAACAGGAATTGTCTTGATCTTCTGAGGTTCTGCTGGCTCTTGTTTATAGTTAATGAAGCTAAGAGCTTAAAACTGAACATAAAAAGGTGCAATGAGCAGCTGTTTTCAGAACTAAACCACTTTCATTTGGATTTTCCAATAATTTGACAAATCACCTTCTTTTTTCCAGACACATGGATAACTTTAGCATAGATTATCAAAAGTTTCATAGTACTAAAATTAGTAGTCAGAACAAAGTAATTACAGACCAATGTAGGTTTCACTGGCTGAGAACCAAGTTCAAACTCACATGTCCTGCAGCATGTCCAAAACCAACCTTTTGGAAGAGATCCAACAGAATCGCTCAACATAAGTTCACATATTCAAATTCTAGTATTGCTAATCATATTTTAGAATTCTATGACAAGGTGAACAGTTACCTGACACCAAACCTGAAAGGATGCTATTTTCTTTGCTTGTTTTTCTGTTAAGTATTGTAGTTGTGAAATAAAGAATATATGAGTACATAATACTCTATTTCTTAGTCTTGGAAAAAAAAAAAATCTTCCCAACACCATAATAAATACTCACTACAAATATTCTGTACTATAATAAAGTGGAAACACAGTGCACTGAAGTATCAACTAAAATCCTCAAATATCAGACCTACTATCATTAAAAAGTGATATTTCATAGAATAATTCACACTGGGAGGCACCACAGAACATCAGTCCAACCTCCTGCTCAAAGCACTGAATTCAGACCAACCTGTGTAAGGCTTTGGCCAGTCTAGTCTTAAAAACTGGGAAGGATGTACATTTCTCAACCTGCCTGGGCTACCTGTTCCAATTCCTCACTGTCCTGAGGGTGATTTTTGTTTCCTAGAGACAAATCAGAACCTTGCTTGGTTTAGATTATGACCACTGTTTCTTTTCCTCCTGCCATGTACTTATGCAAAGCCACTTCTCTCAGCCTCTATGTTCTATGAGCCCCTCATTTTGCTGGATCGCCAGTGAACTAGTTTCACTTCACCCAGTGTTTCTCATGTATTTGGAGAACCAAAACTGGATGGGGAATATCCAGTATGGTGGTCTAAGGACTGCTGAATACCAGCAGCCCACACGCTATGCTCCTGTGCAGAAAGCCTAGTATGCTGTCAGCTTTTTTCACTGTCAGAATGAAGACTGACACACACTAACCCATGTCTGCCAGAATGTGCAGGTGTCTTTCAGCCAAGCTGCTTCACTGGCAGTGAGTTCCCACCCTGTACTGTTGCAGAGCATAAGAACATTGACACGCCATCCAGAGGGACCTAGACAAGATTGAAAAGTAAGCCTATGTGAACCCCATGGGATTCAATAGGGCCAAGTGCAGGGTCCTGCACCTGGGTCAGGGCAATCCTCAGTACCAATACAGGCTGAGGGATGATGGGTTTCAGAGCAGCCCTGCTGAGAAGGACTTGGGGGTGCTAGTGGATGAAAAACTGGACATGAGCTGACAATGTGTGCTTGCAACCCAGAAGGCCAAACATATCCCAGGCTGCATCAAAAGAAGTGTGTCCAGCAGGTCAAGGGAGACGATTTTGCCTCTTTACTCTGCTCGTGAGACCTCACCTGGAGTAAGGCATCCAGCTCTGAAGCCCTCAGCACATGGACATGAACCTGTTCAAGCAGGTCCAGAGGAGGGCCACAAAAATGATCAGAAGGCTGGAGCACCTCTGCTATGAGGAAAGGCTGAGAGAGTTGGGTTTGTTCAGCCTGGAGAAGAGAAAGCTCCAGGCAGACCTTACTATGGTCTTTCAGTACTTAATGGGGGCCTATAAGAAAGATGGGGACAGTCATTTTAGCTGCACCTGTTGCGACAGGACATGGGGTGATGGTTTTAAAGTAAAGGAGGGGAGATGTAGATTAGATATAAGGAAAACATTTTTTCACAGTGAGGATGGTGAAGCACTGGAACAGGTTGCCCAGAGAAATGGTAGGTTTTCACTATCCCTGGAAACATTCAAGGTCGGGCTGGATCAGGGCTCTGAACAATCCCATCTAGTGAACAATGTCGCTGCTCACTGCAGGGGAGCTGGACTAGATGACTCTTCAAGGTCTCTTCCAATACAAACCATCCTATGAACATCCAGTTATCGTTGTTGAATGTCACAAGATTCATTATGGTCCATTCTATCATCCTCTCCAAACTGCAGAGCACTATCCTCAAACACATCAACTACTCCCCCAACATGATGTCACATACAAATTTGTTGGAGATACACTTCAACTCCTCCTACAGGTCATTGATCAAGATACTAAATGGGATAGATCCCAGTACAGTATTCCACTTGTAACTGGTCTCCATGTGGAATAGGAACCATTAACTGCTATGCCAAGCCTGACAATTCAGTCCTTCCATCCAAACCGTAACATAGCAACTCGGTTATACAGATGCTGTGAAAGCCCTGCTAAAACCCTGGATAAACCTAAGGTAGATGATGGGCAAACTATCATAAGTAATATTAAATCTAATCTGATGGCATTTACAGTTTCATCATTATACAGGAAGGTCCCAGGACTATCAATTAGCATATAAAAGATACTCATGAACTTCACACAATGCCATTTTAACTACTGCTTAAAAAAAAAACAAACTCCAAGACAAAACAGTTGCACTAGATTTCTTCCTATTAGAGAAGAAAACATAGAACTAAAGAAAGATATGTTTATGCCTACAACAGAAGGGGTTTAAGTTGCAGAATCTGTAAATATAGGCTATGAAAATAAAAACTAATTTCACCACCCAACCAGGGAAAGCCAAAGTCATTGTCACCCTCATACACGAATGATGAAATGGGAAAGACTTCACACCATAACAAAAAAAAAAGTAATACAAAGAATTACTTAAATGAAAGTGACAATTATTTATCAATTTGATTAATATTTCATATCCAGCTGCAACTGATAAGTTGACCTCTACTTAGGGAATTTCTAGTTGAGCAAATTTTCGCACAGTGACCTATACATGATTTGGGAGTCCATGAAAAAAGGTTTGTCTGGTGGAGTCGGTTTTTCAACCTTATAACCTGTTAAGTCACAGAGAGGACTATCTAACATATTTTAGATGTCTCTTATTATTACATTTCCCCACAGTGAATCCTGTAGCTGACACAAAGAATTCATACAATTCTACTGAGAGATGTGGTTGGGACAGCTGGTATAGAAAAAAGGTGACTTAGGAGACACCTTAGGAGAATCTTTAACTTGAAATTTTAAGCACCTGTGACCTACAGGGATACTGAATGTTGCAAAATGAGTGAGCAGGAAATTTGACACAGTCTACATAAGAAAAAAAAAATTACCATTAAGCATCTATTTTCCCAGAAGAAATGATGATTACTGTGCATATATGTAAATATCCTACTTTAACACTCAGCCACATTATTTTCATAGGCACAAAGCAAGGCAGATATTCAATTACTATCTGTGAATACAAAGACACAGTGTGTATACCCATTACCAGGCACAAAGGTACAAGTTGATACTATTAATATAATCTTATATATTTAGCAATACTCTTAAAAATGCAACAGTATAATTCAATGTGAAAACAAAATACAAAATGTGGTATCCATTTGCTGCAGATCAGTATGATGGAAAGCATGGTCAGCTATTTTTAAGAGTTATTTTCTAAGGAAACAAGCCTTATGCAATCACACAGTGCAACACCTCCCTCCACCTCAAGATTTTTTGAGCCTGTTGTTCCACTCAACAAAAATTGATAGAAACAATAAAGTTTCGAGGAAAATTATGCTCATAGAAACTTTAAAAATTAAGTTACACTACCACAGAGAAAAAACACAAGGCATTCCAAGTGTGAAACACTGACAGTTGCAAAATTATCAGACCTGAAAATCTCATGGACTAATAACTACTTCTGCCCCTCACTCGGAAATCTCCACCAAAAACAGTGAGCAAAAACTCAGAATCACAGAAAATCCCTCTTCTCTAACAGCAGAAACCTCAACTCATATAAAAAAAACATTGTTAGAGTTGAACTTATATTCGATAGCTTGGGGTTTTTCAGTGTAGGACTCTTGAGCAACCACCCGTACAGATCTTTACCAATACAATAATCTCATCTATACTGTTTTCTTCTTGTAGCAAACTAGTCATATTCTACATTTGAAGAGAAGTAGAAATGAGCAAACTGGTTCTCACCTTGTTATGGATTATACCAATCACTGTATTTATCCCACCTTGTCTCACCAGCTTTAAAAATAATCATTTGAAATGGTGTCCTATGCAAACAAGGCTACGTGATTCCAAGATGTACAAATATACTAAGAAAGTTGTTGGGGGAGAGGTCAGCAAGTAGCAGAGAATCTGAGAGGGGAAAGACACCCACCTCTGTAGTACCTGCCTGATCTCAAAATAACAGGCAGACAGATAAAGGAGAAAGCATTTTGAGCATCGACAGGTTTATCCCAATTGCTTCGAATTCTGACGGCCAGCCTCCACAACTGAATGCAGATGCCTATACATGTCTGCCAAATTGCTCTGTGCATGGACTATTGTTCTAGTTATCTGAAAAGGGAACTTGAACTAGAAGGTTACTGTTCTGATAAAGGATTTTGACTACTTGGACATTACTTAAATGGTTACTACAGATCAACCCAGATCAAAGAATATGAAGATCAAACTAAGTGATGTCTTTCTATCAACAGTATAAAGGAAGCTACTGAAAGTGGCAAAATAAGCCCCATGTGTTAGCATATTTTATGGAAAAAAAAAAATATTCCTCTAAGTTATTGTAAAGCTTTCTTCATATAATTCTCCCTGGTGAACATCCCAACAAGCTTCCCATCCCTGAACATGCCAACAATCTATGAATTATTTCAGATTAAATTATTGTACCTCCTGCATATAATGACCACAAGCAGAGAAGCACCTTTGTGGACATTTCGCTTGCTCTGAGTAATAAAAGACATTCTTTTTCTCATTTACCATGTAACAAGAATAGCAGCACTTCAAAAATCACAACACTAAAACAGTTACTGTATGGCTTATCATTGAACACCAACTTCATACAATGCTTTTGTCGAAGACATGACACACTAAACAAAACAGAAATCCCCAGTGGTTTCACTTGTTAGCTCCAGTGTCAGACTGCAGCACAGTGACATAACATATCCTTAAACTAATTCCTACCTTGTCTCAATTCATATCATAGCATCCATCCCATCAAAGATAAAACATTTTTCTCTGAGCCTCAGATGGAAGAGAGCAGAGGAGTAATAACAATACTGCTGAGAAAATAGGCCGTGGGTTTGTAAATAGAATGGGTTGTTTTGCATTAGTTCAATGAACAAAATTATTCTCACATTGGGTTTGCATTCATCATCAATTAGAATTTTTACATGACAAACCCAGAGCATCCCGCTGAACCCAAATCACAGCTGGCAATCCTGCAGCCCAATGTGGCAAGGCAGACACTCTTCTTTCAAACAGCTCCCTCCATGGCTATAGAGAAAAACCAGTAGGAACAACAATAATAAGCTGTTGTCCTGACAACCTCACAAAGCAAAACCAAGGCTTACTTTACTACAGCAGACCAGTAAGGATAACTGGACCACTGTAAACTGCTTCTAATTCCTCAAGAGCAGCTGGACACTGCAAGAAGTAAGACCAGCACAACAAAATACATATACTTGCCTAGGCGCTATAGATGATACGCACATTATGCATGTGAATGTATGCATATACACAGCCACACTTTCCCCCCTCCCCCACTTTGTGTCACACTAATACTGCAATGAGATTTCATACTAAAATGTGTCAGGTATTCATTCTCAAAGCTGAGATGCTTGAAAAATACCAGGAAGTCGTCTTCTCCTTGAATGTACTTCAGGATCTAAAAGTAGGCACTAATACTTTTGAACAGAGAGCCACAAATGGAAACAACTTGTAAATCTCAGGTGAAATTAAAAAAAAAAGCCCCTAAATAAATGGAGAGAAAACAAAAAGAAAAGAAAAAAAAACAACCCACACCAATAACAAACAAAAATTCAACCACACACCAAAAACTAAACACTGCAGACTCAGATTTTATATCTTTCACAATGCCTTTTCCGTAAAACACAGGAGACAGAACTGCTGTTGAAGTGAAAGTTTTGCTAACTATGCATTAATTGCAGGATTCCTTTTTACTCCCCCATGTGAAAGAAAAAATTAAACAAAAGCCAACAGCAGAACAGAAGGTGCATTTATAACACCTACAGAAAACTTTATTCTGTCCTTACTTTAATTGCCATTTTGTTCTCACATCATTTCACAATTTATCCAATTTGACTGAAGTGATGTAAAAAACCAACATGAAATACAAGGTGGCCTAGATCTTCTTTCTCCCTCATATACATGGAACAACTTTACCCCCCCCCAAAAAAAAAAAAAAACAAAGCCCACAACAAACACAAAAACAACCCATAAACAACAAAAAGCACACCAGAGGAAAAAAAAAAATATTAAGGCATTCAATAGCATATACTAGGGCTTTTTTAAAAAAACCACTTATGTTATGTGAGTTAATCTGCCACAAAACCTCTAGTGTTCTCAGAGTACTTTTCCTTATTAATACATTTAATTAAGTACTGTACTCTGTTGTTTTTGTAACCTGTAAGAGAGTTCTGTAGTTTCATCACAGATTGCATCAGGTTTAAAATAAAGGTTGGTGAACCAAAAGGAAATGAAAAGCAAATTGTTCAGCTGTACAAGAGCTTTATATCTCCGTTATGTGTCCTCTAACATAAACTCCATCAAATAATTTTTATATAACTCAAGTCTGAAAAGTCACACTATGAGACACCTATGATTCAAAAGCCTACCTAAAAGATGAGGTAGCAGGTGGGCATTATCACAAACCACAGCCACTCTGGCAGTGAGAATTTGGACAGTGAAGGGAGATGGGGAGGAAGGAAGGAACAGACAATAACATAGGATTACACAAATATCTGCAGAGCTGGATATGTCATTTTGCAGGATCCAGGACAACAATTGAAGACATTATATAAAAAAAGATTCAAAGTCAATGGCAAAACTCCAAGTCCTGTGCTCAGAATTTCTTTTGAGCTGCTGAGGGGGAAGAGAAGTCATGGCAACTTCAGCTACTACCACCTTCCAGCCTTCTGACTACTACAGGACAATTTACTACCATTCTGCCAGCCTCCTCCTAGATTCTCTTCAAAAAAAATAAAGAGTGCAAGTCATTTTCCTAAGGAACACAGGATCCCCATTTAACAGGAACTAAAACAAATGCCTACTTCATTTCAACCATCTACTATTCTTTAAATGTTTTACAAGGTTCAATAATGCTTCTTGCTTGCATATACAAAAAAATGGGACAGCAGGATTCAAGACATTTTTTAAACAAAACCTTTAATTATGTATGAACTATATAAGAAATTACAGAAAACCAGAAGAAACCACTTAAAATCAGGAGTAGCTAACTGCTGATGTAATTACACTTTCATGATCCAAACGAGAGTCTACATATCATCTCGTAAAAACTATGGTGCATAATTATCATTATGACATTTCTGCCTACTGCTGTCCTGTCTTTAGCTAAAAAACAAAAGAGTATCACCAATTATAATAACCCTTCTCCAATCTTCCATTCATTTAAATATGTCTGAAAACAGCTATAAATCTGGGGTCAGTGCTTTACTACAAAGGAAGGCTGGGTCTCTCTTCTGTCAGCATAAATCAGATGTTTAACATTAAGTTCACTCTTTCACAACATATTAAAAAAAACCCGACATCTATTCATCTGAAGTCCTAGCAATTCTTAAAAATATAACTAGTCATATGGCATCATCACTGAATGTCATGAAGAATGAATGTTATTCTTAATGCGATCTATGTGAAAAAATAGTATTTTTAAAATAAGGAAATAAAACCAACCAAAACAACAATGTGAAACATACTTTTCAATCGAATAAATACAAATTCTATAGTCAGAGCTATAAATCGTAACATTCCTCATTATTTCTTCTTATTGGATTCTCAGATTTGGTAGACAGTCCTCACAGCATTTCCTCAAAAGAATTCAGGTAGAAAAAACAGGGTAGGAAAAAAAAAAAAAAAAAATCTGCGGGGCATCCCTACCCTAAACTTCCTGAACTGTCGAGATTTACAAGGATGAAAATTGCCTTAAAAATAAAGGGATGAACTGAAATTTGTCTTAACTTGGCAACAGGTAATGTTTTAAAGACTTGAATATAAGTTATGCTACCTAACACATCAAAAATTTCCACTATGAGTACAATATCACAATACATAAAATAGCCATGTCCACCCCACTGATTCACAACCCAGCTTGCCCAAACATTTTAAAATTGCATGGAAAGAGAAAAAGAGCATTCGTCAAGCTCTGATTTCATTTCAAGCTGTCAATACAGCTACTCTTGGTAATCTTGGATGACTAATGTGAGAAACTAGATAGCCCAGCACCCCACCCTCTTTCCACAGTCTGTAACTTATCTTACATTTTCACAATAACACAGCATTTCTCACTAAATATTACCATACCATATCCCTCATCAGTAAAAGGTAGGAACATACTGAAAATATTTTCACATCCAACCATCTAAATATAGAAAATATTTTCCTTTCTCTTGCAGTTTGAACTGCTGATCTGTACATAAAAAGCTTAGGTTCAGTGCCTAACTACTATGTCCAATATGAAGCTTGGGGAAAAAAAAAAAAAGCGCCTCAGTTCACTTGTAAAGGTCAAACAGCAAAAGAAAAGGATGGTTTTGCCTGTTTGACCACTGCTTTGCTTTGTTCCTCATTTGACTCTCTTCATTTGTAATAGTATTTCACAACGCACTTGAGTAAGGGTATGTCAGTAACTGTCTACAAATAAAACTACCATATTATGTTTCTTTTGGGAAAATAGAACAGAAACCTTTAAAAATACTCTGATTTGCACAGTAAGCAAGTAGCAGCTACAAAAAAAAATAAGTTTGTTTAGTTCTAGGTTCACGTTATACCCTTGGCATATATGAATTACATGATCTTTAACTGATCCAACACAATTGGTGGAACAGTCTGGCATCCTTACGATTAAGTATTCTTTCTTGTCACATCTCAGTGTTGCATGACCTGGTAAGGTAAGCCACCGGGCATGCGAAACCAAGACAATACATTCAGAGACCTCTCTGAAATCTAGTTTTATATGAATGCTATATAAATTATAAATCATCTGTTGTGGAGCCTAAGTGATGCTTAAATATCCATAATGCATTAGAGCTCTTGATGATTTAAACATGTTTGCATTAATAATAAAAGATATTTCAAAGATCAAATTTAAGATGTAAGTATTTCAGAGTTACTACGGAAGAATCGAATGGGGGGCAAATAACACATTCCACTGACAACAGGGACAACAGGCACAGTTTTTGAAAAGCACAAGAAATAGATTAATAACACATCAGGCCCAGGCATTCCTATACCCAGCAGACTGCGACACACTACATTTCTGAATCCAATTCCAAAACATTTCAGGCTAAGATAGTTAGGTACAGAATCTCAGAGGAAATAGCTGAATAAACAATATTAATGCACTATGGTCTTTTTTAAATAAGTCCAAACTAAGCAAGAACTAAGACTTGAATTGCTGTGGTTTTCCCATTTTCAAACATCCCTCCTTACCCAGCTGACATCCTTTAAAGCAGCCTAAATATTTTGCAGAGCTACCTTCCAACTAAACAAACTTCCTTTAGATATTGGTAGTATGTATATAAAATAATGCCTATGAGCAGCTGATCAAAGCAATGAATTACATCACTTAGTAAGCGAACTTCAAATTCTGCTCTAGTCTAATTAGTGTAGAAATGATCAGGAGGGTAGTTTACTATTAATGCAGAGAAAAAAAAAAAGGACAAATACAGAAATAGTAGGCTGCACAGACAGATTACATGCTTTCCTTCTCTTGGATATCTGATATAAGAAAGCCATCTAGTGTTAACTTTTAGAAGTGAAAATGGCGCACAAAAGAGCTCGGGAGAATTAACGCGTGAAATTCTCCTCAACTTTGTATAATAAAAGAAAATAAAACTCGCTTCCTCTAGAAAATCGAGGCTGAAAGCAAATCTTCAAACTACTAATGTGCTACAATAATCTAGCATCAAGTACTAAACTAGTTTACTGACCTACTTCATGAACGTCGATAGCCACATCTGAAATTTGTCAACTTGAGAGTTGTCTTTGTCAAGACTGCCTATCGTTACTTCCACATTCACGCGGGCATACATCCCTCCCTCCATCCATACACACACACACACCACCTCAGCAAAACGCTGGGGACCACCACAGAAGAGGTACAGAGCCAGGAGAATAAAAATCTAAAGCAAAGCTAATCTCAACTGACTATCATTTAACGAATCAAACACTTAACGTTGGGAGAATGGACCACTGAACACGTATAAGAGTATTACAAGATAACAAAGAATGCAAAAGGATGTAGGCTGCTTCTCGTACAGAGTAACTAAATAAACACCATTAAAATCACTTCAGAAAACTGCACGGGCTAAAGAATCTTTCCCTCTGCTACCCCAAACGCCCGGCGGTCCCCACTACACGTCTCCACTCCGAAAAGCGGCTATACCCCAGAGATGTCCAATCTAGGCAAACTTAGTCCGCAATTGCCATTATTCTCCAAGTGGGATTCAGAGACGGAAGCAACGCGACTGGGTGCAGAGCTGCTACCGCCGGTGGCAGAACCGCCCTGCAGGTGACTGCCGACCTGATTTACCCCCCGGCTCCCCGCCGCCCCCACAGCCACCGCGGGTATTCTTTATGTGGCAGAGATCTCAACGCTATTTATAAAGGCGACGTGCGGGAGCGAGCCATCCGGCTCCGGCGCGGCGGGGACGGTGCCGCGGCTGAGGCGAGGACAAGGTACTGGTGGGGAAGGGGGGATCCAGGCGGCTCCTCGCCGTTTCCCCCTGCCCCAGCCCTCCGCCCTCCCGCGTCACTCCGCCCTCACGACGAATACTGAAACCTCCCCCCACCATGCTATACTACCGCCCCCCCCTCCTCACCTAGGACGTACTA